>JBBPBX010015712.1:0-21959 GCA_038048925.1 Garcialebias charrua
GATGGTCAAATATCTTTAATTTTAGTGTACTGTGTTACATTATAGTTTCACTTATTCAGAAGAGCCGTGGCGCACCGCTACCCCCCCACCCCCCCGCAAGTGTCGGATGGTCAAATATCTTTAATTTTAGTGTACTGTGTTACATTATAGTTTCACTTATTCAGAAGAGCTGTGGCGCACCGCTACCCCCCCCCCCCGCAAGTGTCGGATGTGTTTTTGAACAGAAGCATTTTAAAATGTCTCGAAACTACAGTTAACTTCATATTAATATTGTAGTGCATATGTTGTGTGTCCCGTGGGTCGTACAGTATCAGAAATCAAGAATAAATGGTTTGATCTGAAAATGGCTTCAAACAAACGTCTCGCCGCAGCACGGACAGGAGGTGGTCAGTCTGCGAGATGGATGGACAATAAATGCCACGCTGCGCAGACGCGTGCCAACATGTTTTGCAGCACAAATGTGTCATGCGCGCACCTCCTGGTCATCGCGCAACCACATTCTGCAGGTTATATTTCGAATCAGATATAATAATCTATTGCTCCGATGGTGTTTGCACAGCAGTCCAGCAATAGCATGAAAATCAGTCTTAATTCGTACTTGTTCTGCGGCGGTGTATGGGAATTTTATGTACCTGGGTGTTAATATGAGGAGCGGCTTTGATGACCAAGGGGAGCGCACGACTCACTGAAGCCTGCGCGACACACCAAACAAATTAAACTTAAAATTATAATTCTAATTCAAACAGAATAACCTATTGTCAAGAATAATTATGGTGCGTGATTTTTTTAAACCCAAAATATTTTCTAAATAACGAAATATGAAGTTATTCGTGGAGAAGATCCGTCTGGATGACAGCAGACTGACGCTCCTAAATTATACGACAGGTCCGGACCACTCGTAAATTTTGTTCGTATCTGAAAAAATCGTAGGATACGAAAACATTGTTGAATGCCACAAATGATCCTAAATCACTCGTACGCACAGTTTAAGAACAAATCTGTGCGTACGAACGGTTCGTGAATGAGGGCCATTGATCCTGCTTGTTAATGTACATTTAACATAAAAATAATTATAGTTACGATGAAAACGATCATTAAATACGCAATAAAAAAAACGGTCGATTTCTTTATCCCCCTACTAAAAATGGACTATTCCATCTTGACATCTTCCGGGTCAGAGGTGAACTCAGGGGCTAATTCTGTGGCTAGCTGGCTGCGCTCGGTCTCTTCATAAATCCGCAGAGAACCCCGCTGTTTCAAGCCAAATTAACGCGGCCGGAGGATTTTATTGTGTGTTTTGTGTCGACCATTCGACGGTGAGTCGTTATTTTTATGTATTTTAGTTACTTTTCATTAAATCTGTTGACTACCTATAGACGCTAACTCTGTGTCCAGCTGGTTGGTTGTGCTGGGTTACTAATGGATAAATCCGCAGAGAACCCCGCTGTTTCAAGCCAAATTAACGTGGCCGGAGGATTTTATTGTGTGTTTTGTGTCGACCATTCGACGGTGAGTCGTTAGTTTTATGTATTTGGGTTACTTTTATGTATAAATGCGGTGGCGACACACCCGTGTATTTGAGATTTAAAAGTGGTTTTAGGGATTAAAAGATCATTCTATTTTTTGTTAATTTCGTGGCCGAATAGAATATATGTACGTAAAGTATTAAATAAATCCTTTGATTTTTGTAATTTCATCCTTTTAGGATCATTTTTGTTACTTTTCAGTTGGCAGTGTAGTGCAAATATTGATAACGCTGCCGGCTATATATAAATATATATATATATATATATATATATATATATATATATATATATATATATAAATATATAATATATAATATAGCGGATTAGATTAGCTTCCCCTAATTTTCATAAGACATTTGTGCTTTTGAAATTGTGGACCTAAAAAAATTAATAAGCGTTTTAGAAATTGTGGAACTAATTTTTAATTAGCGCTGCCCACCATTGTATATATATATATATAGACAGGTGGTCCCCGATTTACGAGCGCTCTTACTTACGAGCTTCCGGATTTACGAGGTTATCATATTTAATAAAAATATGAAAAAAGAAAAGAATTTTTTTTGTGTATGTATGTGTTTAAATGTTCTTAATTTCATGTGTAAAGCACTTTGTTGCAGCTGGGGTTGTTTATAAATAAAGTATTATTATTATAATTATAGTACAGTGCATAATTATAAATTTTTAAGCCGATTTACAAAGTTTTGCGGCAGTTTCCGCCAGTTTTCGGCAGTCAGTCAGTTTTCGGCAGTGCCCACGAATTGAGCCAGTTAGCTCCAGTGTCCAGTCTCGTAGCTCCATCAGACAGCCGACTTTGTCCGATCAGAGGTTCCTGCGCTCGGATACATGATCTGGAGCTGAACGGTGGTTTTGTGGAGGAACGATGGGCGAAGCAAAACGACACTGTTGACCGCGTGAAGCTGCAGACAGCGAACCGGACTGACTGGATTAGCAACGAGCTAACATTAGCCTCATAGCTGCAGCCTCGTAGCTATCCGAGAGCCGGCTTTGTGCGATCAGAGGTTCCTGGAGCCTGCCTCGATGTCGGACTGGAAGCAGAAGATATCGGGGGACACCGAGCTTAACTTGGAGAAACAAAGCCGACAGCCTTTTTGGAGGTGCAGCTAAACCAGACTGCCCGGAGATGTCAGGCCTGGAGCATCAGCCCCACCGCGCCGCTTGAAGCTGCGGACTGGATTAGCAACGAGCTAACATTAGCCTCGTAGCTTCTATCCGACAGCCGGCTTTGTACGATCAGAGGTTCCTGGAGCTTGCCTCGATGTCGGACTAGAAGCCGAAGATATCGGGGGACACCCAGCTAACTTGAAGAAACAAAGCCGACAGCCTTTTTGGATGGGCTAAGCTAACAGGTGCAGCTATGCCCAACAGCAACCACGGAGTTGGAGGGGCTAGGCTAACAGGTGCAGCTAATGGCGGCGCGCGCAGACGGCTTTCGGTAAGTTATTAAAACTTATTAAAACTTTTTTCTGGCTCCAAATGTATGAAGATAGCATACTAACAGTCCTTCCTGTAAAGGGTTTGGACTGCGTGGTGCTACAGAAAGCTGGGGAGCTCGGACGTAACGCAGCGGAGCGGAGGCAAACAGCTGCAGCTCAAAGTAAGAAATTAATTTTTTATATTTTTTATAAATGTTTTAAAGTGTTTTAAAGTGTTAGGATAGTTGAAATGCTTGGTAACTGTTCATTACCGCACATGTACGTGTTCAGTGGCGGCTCGTGTGGTATATAGGTATATATACAGGTAGTCCCCGATTTACGAGATTTTCGTCTTACGAGATAGTCGTAGTAACGGAACTCGCTCGTAAGTCGGGGATTACCTGTATGTTTATATATATATATATATATATATATATATATATATATATATATATATATATATATATATATAATAATGTATAATCTGCACTTGTGCACTGTATGTCACTTGCACATGAGAACTCAGCAACATGTAACATACTTGGATAAAAAAGTAATTTGGATTTAGAGATTAACATTGAGAAATCTTTAAAATTAAACATGGAGTCAAAATACATTTTTAGTTAAGCAAAAATGACGACTATATTCTTACGATCTATACGTTTCTCTGTCTTTTCCACAAACTTGTAATGTCTGTTACTATTCTTGTTGTTAAAACTCTTGACTCTTGTTTTTGACTCAATAGAGACCAAGATGAAGTTAACCAATAACGACCCCCCGCAGTTTCATCTTTACTTCCTGTAGTTTAGCCATTCATCTCAAATATTCACATTACAGGACTGGAAGAATGATTAAACTGTAGAAGCAAAAGCAGCCTTTGCAATAACTTTTTGAGTAGGAGGCTAATTGTTCAGAGTAGGAGGCTGGACCCATTTCCCAAAATAAACACATAGATGCTCTGTTTATCTTTATTCTTTATCTTACATCAGTCCCAGCATATTGTGAACATTTGAATAAGATGGTTTTAACCTTTAACTTTATGACTATTCAGGTTCCTCAGGGGAATAGTCAACCACCTTATTTAACTGCTTAAAATTGTTAAAATCTACTTCCGCTCTCGGCAGGGACTGGTCGCATCTCCTTTTGCTCCTACATCTCCCTGCATTCCCTCCCCCGCTTCTGCATTTGTCTCGTCTATAACTCTTCAGCGCTCGCTCGAACCAATTTGGAATGGAATTATGTGCGTGGACTGTCTTCTGGGCTATTTCACTTATCGATTCTATCGACAACAAAAATTTCTGCGAAGCGCACTGGCCAGGGAGAGCCAGGGCGCCCTATCGACATGCAGGCGGTGAGCTGCATTATGGACTCTATGAGCAGGCTAATGCAGCTGTCCGCTCTTTCTGTCGGGGACGTGGAATCTCTGTGATTTATTGGGACACTGGTGGCTCGTGCCACTGAAGGGCTGAGGGGGACCGCGGCGATTGGCGTGCTGACGAGGACCTCCGCTCAGCGAAAATGCTTTGATCCAGGCTATGAAGGACCTTCCCAGCTGTTGTGCGGGCTGTGTCACACGGTGAGAGAAGCGGTGGCTGCCGCGGACCTGCAGTGTGAACTGTGGACTCGTTTACAGCCGCTCGGATTCAAACAGGGCACATACGGAAGGGATCTTTTAGCTCGGAACCTGACACGAATTCGGCGATTTGGACCCAGAGAACAGAACCTGGACTTAAAGACCGCAGTAAAAGAACACTGTGGTCTGACTGGAAAATAAAGCAACTAATCTAATCTGGCCTCTGGCCTTGGACTGTTGAAGGCTACAAATCTTCTCCTAGACTGGGAGCTGAAGAACCCGCTGCCCCCCTACCCCTCCCCCGAGAGGTTTCTGTGTGCATTCTTGGTTTGAGCCGAGCTCTGAGACCAGCGAACTGTTTCTTATCTAGAATTGTTACACACAGACTGTTTCCTCCCGCCTGCCGTCATAAATGCATCTTGTCCTGTAACTAAATGTGCTTTATTTGATATGGTTTTTACTGGATCACGCGGTGTCTTGAAGACAAAACGTGATTCATCTTTTTTTAATATCAACGCTGTAAACCCCGTGTCTTATCCTGTTTTCCTATCTTTGACCTTCATCTGGGGACAGATGGGTAGGCCGCGCTAAGAACATATCGATAAAATATGTTTTGTTCAGCTGCAGCTTGTTACACTAATCTCTCTCCTGGATGACTGTAATTACATACTTACGCTGTATCGGTGAAAATTGATGCAATGTCAATAAACCTTCTTGTATCTTGTATCTTGTATCTTGTAAAAATACTATTTTTTTAATGTTTCCACACAAAAATAGTCAGCTTTTAGAGCTGTCTCAGTCTGAAATAACAATATTTAGTTTAAATTTAAATTTTAATGTTTTCAGGTTAGATCGATCGGTAAAAGCTCTCAGTTTACCGATCGATCTACGTTCCCACCCTCATCTATGGTCATGAGCTTTGGGTTGTGACCGAAAGAACGAAATCTCTGATACAAGCAGCTGAGATGAGTTTTCTCCGCAGGGTGTCTGCACTCTCCCCTGATGGATTGCTGCCTGGCAGAACAGTCCCATCTGAAGACCTATATGTGGTCTCCTTTAAAGGAGACCACATATAGGTCTTTAAAATTTTTATGTTATGTCTGTGCGCTATCTTGACAATATTAATTCATTTTAATACACAAAATAATTCTTAGATAATTATTATACCCTTTTTAATTCTGCCATTTTTAACTTTCGTTTTGAACGACCGGTTTCTGATACAAGTTCTGAAGTCCACGCCCTTCAAAGATCTGTTTACGCCCTCTGTAACAGCCAGTATCTGTAATGTGTTGTTGTTTTAAAATTAGCTCTTTTTTTATTACTCATTTGACTTACTGTTAGTGCTAGCTTAAGATAACTTACCGAAACCCGTCTGAGCGCGCCGCAATTTGCTGCTCCTTTTAGCATTAGACCACCCGAATCCGATGCTAATGTTAGCTTGTTCCTCTTCCGGTGTTCGCCAGCTCCGCTCGTTGCACGCGGCGATTTTGGGAGTTATCGCTGTTCCAGTCAAGACAACACAAAGTTCACCAAGTGTCTCCCGTAAATTAATCCGTAAGGAGAAGGTCCTCGCTGCTGCGAGGCTGCTGCGAGGCTGTACAGTTGAAGCTCCGCTCCATCCGCCAGAAGAGGGTCCCGTTGCCGCCGGTCCCTACGCCGGGGGTCCGCTCGTTTAATTTTTGCCGGCTGCGCGTTGGGAGCGATCGCAAATACACTAAAAATTGAACTAAAACATAAAAATAACAATTATACTTTATTTATAAAGCCATTTAAAAAAAACACAGCTGCAACAAAGTGCTGTACACATGAAATTAAGAACATATAAACAAAAGATGAGATGAAATCATGAAAAACAACAGTCATGTGTTTAATACAGAAGTGGGTTGAGCCTAACCAGGGGTTGCTAGGTGAGGGGCTGGACTCAGGTTGTGGTGGGTTGTCCTAGCGCTTGTGACGTCACAAGCGCAATTGATTTAAAAACGAAACCTAAATTATCACAGTAAAATAAATCTACTTAGAGTAAATAAACCACTGGGTGCATTTTTTTGGCCTTAGGACTGTTTTTTTATGAAGTAAATACCCAAAGTTGAGTAAAAAAAGCATTAAAAAGTGAATTTTGCATGTGTGGTCCCCTTTAACCGAACTTTTTACCATACCATTTTATTTATAGAGCACTTGAAACAGCGGGTGAGAAGCTCAGTCATCCGGGAGGGACTCAGAGTAGAGCCGCTGCTTCTCCACATCAAGAGGAGCCAGTTGAGGTGACTCGGGCATCTGATTAGGATGCCTCCTGGACGCCTCCTGGGTGAGGTGTTCCGGGCACGTCCCACCAGGAGGAGACCCAGAGGAAGACCCAGGACACGCTAGAGGGACTATGTTTCTCGGCTGGCCTGGGAACGCCTTGGGATTCCCCCAGAGGAGCTGCTCCAAGTGGCTGGGGAGAGGGAAGTCTGGGCCTCCCTACTTTAGGCTGCTACCCCCGCGACCTGACCCCGGATAAGCGGAAGAAAATGGACGGATGGATGGATGTTTTCAGTTTTTTTTTGTTAAACATTACACTACATTTTATTATTTGCCAAAATATTTATTTTACAGTAGTTTAAAAAAGTGTATTTTCTTCCATTATTACATAGGTCTGTTGCAATAAACAATAAATCAATTAATCGCATGATACATGAAAATTATCTATCTCATTTTCATTTATTGGCTTTATCTTTCTTTGTGTGTCTTTTCACTGAAGTCACTGGACAACAAAAGACTCAACTTCGGTGCTCTTCACTCACCCCTCCCTTTCTCTTTTCTCTTTAAAATCATTTTTAACAATCCAAAATCGCGTTTTTGGATCGTTAAAAGCAGCTAATCTGAGCAGCTAAGCTGAGAAGCTAAGCTACGAGCTAAGCTAACAGGCTGACCTCGGAAAAAACCTTTGTCTTGTCGAAACTCCAAAATTCACGGTTGAAACCCGTGCCTTTGTGTAAAAGTTGTTTTTCTATGCAAAAAAAGTTGAGAACTTGTTTAATGATTTCTATTTATATACGGCCGTGGCGTAGTGGTAATGGCAGTCGTCCACCGATCGGAAGGTTGGAGGTTCGAATCCCGGTTCCCCTCACCATGTGTCGTTGTGTCCCTGGGCAAGACACTTAACCCGAGTTGCTCCCGGTAGGACTGGAAGGCGCCTTGCATGGCAGTCTGCCGCTACCGGTGTATGAATGTGTGTATGAATGGGTGGATGGCTGGTATTGTAAAGCACTTTGGGGCCCCTCATAGGGGGCTGGAAAGCGCTATATAAATAAGTTCCATTTACCATTTACCATTAAAAGCATTGTGTGAAAAATGCAATCCTAAAGAGATCAAACAACACTGAGCATCCACCATTTTGAGAACTAAAGAGAGACAGCCCATGTCACAACGAGGGGCCTCCCTCTCATTTTTCTTAAAGAGACACGTTGCTCGCTCCCTCATTATCCATCCTTCAGTTCAAACAGTCTTAAACTGCCATCCGGTGGTTGAAAAACGGGACTACATACCAAACAACTTCCCAAACATTTCTTCTTAAATTTGACAGTAATGACTAATTATAATAATAATAATAATAATAATAATAATAATAATAATAATAATAATAATTAGTCACATTTGTCATCTGTGTATGTTCCCATACTTGACAGACGAAATTGGTCTTCTGCATTTAGCCCAACCACTACCAGGTGGTGCAGTGAGCAGCGTAGTCGCGCCCGGGGAGCTGGGGAAATAGATGTGCACTCATAGACACCCCAAGATGGTGTGCCGTGACCGGGGTTCGAACCTGGGTCCTTCGGATAAACAATAATGACTAATTATTGTCAAATTTCAAACTCGTTTATCGCAATAATTTCTGAGACAATTAATAGCCCAGCAAAATTTGTTATTGTGACAGGCCTACTAATACACCCTCTACGTCAACATCCACATCCTCCTCTCTTTTCCAAAGCTCAGAGCTGAGGCTTGGTTCTGTTGGCCCAGTCAGAGGGGTTCTGGACCCCTTCCTCTGCACTGTCAGACCTCCTCGTCAGGCTTTGCTCTCTTCCTCTTCTAAAACAAATCATGATCACCCTCTTCATCAACAAAGTTCTCACTGTCTGACTCAGACTGGATTTCTCCTTCTTGATCCTCTCCTCTGTCTGAGAAGTTCTGACTCTGGTTCGGTCCTCCTCAGGGTCCACTCCTGACTTTCAAATATTGTCTAATTGTTATGACTCAAACACACTAAATCTGACTAAACTAAACATGCTAAACTACACCCAAACTATAAAACCCAAACACGCTAAATATCACTAATCTCTCAGACCTCATGACTCACTTCTTCTCTCGCTGAGACTTTATCCTTTATCCTCCATTCAACTTCTTTCTTTTTCTTCTTCTTCCTGTAAAATTTTTGGTCCTTGACAAATAACTTGGAGCCTCAGTCAGAAAGAAGTGATGGGGGAGGTTGTTCATCGGTTCGGCAGAGGTAGGAGGTGAAAGCAGAGGGTGATGGGGGGTGTTTTTTCCCTGTGAATGCAAGTCATTGCTGCAGCCTTTCGCTCTAACGTGCTTTAGATATGACGATGATTTTCAGAAAAATATCTGGCATAGATTATTGATCATAAATCTGAATTTACTTGGAAAGGATGTGTCTTTCCCACTAGAGTGACTGAAACTGGGCATGTGACTGTCACATGCCATCACATCGATATTTTCCTGTAGTTGTTACAACTCAGGACATCACCCTTGTTTTTAAAAATGGGCACCAGTACACTTCTCAATTCCTCAGGCATTTTCTCATCCTCAAACATACCATTGAATATTTGAGTCAAAAACCTCACTGCCATCTCTCCAATACATGTCCAAACCTCCACTGGTATGCCATCAGGTCCTACTGCCTTCACTTTCTTCATTCTTTTCAGAGCTTTCCGGACTTCACCCTCACTAATCTTTCCCATTTCCTGGTCCACAGTTTCTATGAACTCTACTCTTCTGTCTTTCATTCTCTTCATTCATTAGCTCCTCAAAGTAATCCTTCCATCTACCCATCACACTCTCCTCACTTGTTACAACATACCATTCCCATCTTTAACAAGCTTAACCTGCTGCACATCCTTTCCAACCTGATCCCTCTGTCTTGCCAACAAGTCCTTCTCTCCCTTTTTAGTGTCCAGCCTCCCATACAACTCATCATATGCCTTCTGCTTTGCCTTTGCTACTTCCCTCTTTGCTCTATGTCCCATCTCCTTATATTCCGGTCTCCTCTCTTCAGTCCTCTCACTGTCATATTTCTTCTTGGCTAATCTCTTTCTTTGAACAGTATCCTGCACTTCACTATTCCACCACCAGGTTTCCTTATCATCCATTCTCTGTCCAGATGACACATCAAGTACCTTCCTACCTGTCTCTCTAATTGCTGTTGCTGTAGTAGTCCAGTCATTTGGAAGCTCTTTCTTACCACCCAGAGCCTTTACCAGCTCCTCTATCAGAGTCAGAGTCAGAGATTCTTTATTGTCATTCTGCTAGTGAAGATTCTCAGTCATCCAGGACATGACAAAATTAAAAAAGGCATTCAATACAGAAACAACTGGACTTTATTTGTAGCAGAAGACGTTTTGCCTTTCATCCAAAAGGTTTTCTCCTTTTGGATGAAAGACGAAACATCTTCTGCTACAAATAAAGTCCAGTTGTTTCTGTATTGAACACCTTTTTTGATTTATTGTCATTCGCACCACACGTGGTACATGTGATGAAAGGAGATTATATACACAGGGTCCCAGTTACATCCAACAATAAAATGTAAAATAAAAACAGCAGTAACATCTAAGATATGAACTAAGAAAGACATCAACTAACAAAAATACACTGGGTGCTAATATCATAAAAACATAAAAAAGTATTACTTCAAACAGTAGCACGAACATAAGTCTGTATGAGCAGATGAGAACGAATGAACACAGCAACATTCATTCATTCATTCAACCTTTATTTATACAGGCTAGCCTCGTTGAGCCACGGGGACTCATTTACAAGAGGGACCTGTCTCACTCACACCCAGGGTCAATTTAGAGTTACCAATCAGCCTAACATGCATGTTTTTGGACTGTGGGAGGAAACCGGAGCACCCGGAGAAAACCCACGCATGCACGGAGAGAACATGCAAACTCCACCCAGAAAGGCCCCCGGACCGGGATTTGAACCGGGGACCTGCTCGCTGAGAGGCAGCAGCTCTACCAGTTGTGCCACCGTGCTGCCCAAACATGAAACAGATCAGCAGCCAGCAACATGAACACACAACATTCTCTGGTTTTACTCTTTTTCTCTTCTTCACAACAACAGTCATTCTACACACAACCATCCGATGCTGTCTGGCCACGCTCTCCCCTGCCACAACCTTACAGTCTCCAATCTCCCTCAGGTTTCCTCTTCTACACAGAATGTAGTCGACCTGTGTACTCCTTCCTCCACTCTTATAGGTCACTCTATGTTCCTCCCTCTTTTGGAAATAGGTATTGACTATAGCCATTTCCATTCTCTTGGCAAAATCCACCACCATCTGTCCTTCCTGGTTTCTTTCCTTGACACCAAACCTACCCATCACTTCCTCATCCTCTGTTTCCTTCACCAACATGTCCATTCAGGTCTGCTCCAATCACCACTCTTTCCTCCCTGGCAAAGGTGGGCACCATCCCGCCAGGTAGCGCTAAAGCACTAATCCGCTTATAGCGGACCTAAACAATTTGTCAGCGTTACAGCGGATTGACTAACTTTTATAATTCACAAGCGGATTTGCGCTATTTTTATTTAAAATGCAGTACCACTAATAACTAATTATCTGTCAGTAAAAACAAAAAAACTTATTTACGAGCTCTTAAATCAACCATATCCTGTCAGCGCCGGATGTGGTCCGTGACAAAAAAGCGTCCCCCTCAGTCTGTTGGCTAGACAGAGCGTACTCTCTCTATAGCATTTAGCAGCCAGTGTGTTACTCTGCAGCCTTATTGCTTGTTTTTGAAGAGTCAGACAAGTTTTTAACATGGAGGGTGAACTTATGGATGTTATGTTTCTCAGCGGCCTCTTCAAAATGGCGGCGCCCACAGAAGCAAAGGACTTTACAACAACACAGTAAAAACAATTATTTCTTTGCTGAGAAAAAATATATTTCTGAGCTGACTTTATAGCATAAGGTTTTTCTGAGCTTGACAGTTTCACGAAATGATCAAATCTGCTGGATTTTAAAAAGTACTTCGCCACTTGCCCTCTTCAAAATGGCGTCCGCGACGGCCAGAGAAGTTAGCATTTTACAACAAAACACGGTAAAAACAATTATTTCTTTGCTGAGAAAACATATATTTCTGAGCTGACTTTATAGCACAAGGTTTTTCTGAGCTTGACAGTTTCACGAAATGATCAAATCTGCTGGATTTAAAAAAGTACTTCGCCATTTGCCCTCCAAAGTGGCGACCGCGATGACCATAGAAGCTAGCATTTTACAACAAAACACGGTAAAAACAATTATTTCTTTGCTGAGAAAAAATATATTTCTGAGCTGACTTTATAGCACACGGTTTTTCTGAGCTTGACAGTTTCACGAAATGATCAAATCTGCTTGATTAAAAAAAGTACTTCGCCATTTGCCCTCTTCAAAATGGCATCCGCAACGGCCACAGAAGCTAGCATTTTACAACAAAACACGGTAAAAACAATTATTTCTTTGCTGAGGAAAAATATATGTCTTTTTTTTGTATATATATATTTATTCAGAATGTATACTGTATAAAATTTACATCCATTGTACAATATTATGTTTTCCCTTTTTTAGAAAGAAAAGAAAATTAAAAAAATAAAAAAAAAATAAGAAAAAAATAAAATAAATAAATAAACACCCATCCCACCCACTCTCTCAATGTAGTAACATAGGCAATAATAGTTACATTTTAGAATTAAACTTTTCTTTTTTTTGAAAGGTCAGAGTTAAAAGAGAAGAATACAACAGAAACGTTTAAAAGGATTAACATAAAACAATTACATTGATACTCATCAGTCTCCCAGATCTAATCTGGTTAGAATGTCCAGGAAGGGTGTCCATATCCGGTCAAACTTGGTTAATGTCCCACGTGTAAAATGTAGATTTTTTCAGGAGTGCAATATGATAACAGTTCGTTGATCCAATGTTTATGGTTTGGTGGTTCTACAGATTTCCAATTCTTAAGAATACACTTTTTTGCAGCAGATGATGCTAACAAAACAAAGTATTTCTTGCAGGGATATATATTCAAGGACATAACATCGCCAAGTATCCAAATCCTGGGGTCAACATCTAAAGAAAGTCCACAAACTGTTGAAGTTGTCAGAATTACATTATTCCAGTAGTTTTGCAAATGTACACAATTCCAAAGCATATGAAGAAGGTCACCTACAGTTGTACCACATCTCTGGCATTTGTCAGTGATATTGGCATTCATTTTATTCAATTTATATGGGGTATAATATATGCGGTGAAAAATATTAAATTGAGTTTGCCTGTGTTTTGTTGATCGTAATATTGTTTGGGATGAATTTAGTAATGTATTCCAGTTTTTGTCATCATATTTACAATTTAAATCCGATTCCCATTTTGATTTATTTGAGTACTTCTCATAAGCTGGTAAATGGTCAATAACAGTTTTATAAACACAAGAAACAAGTCCTTTTGTATTGGTACGTTTGGGGTCTAATAAGCATGTTTCCAGCGGAGTTTCATCTGCCTACAGCCTCGTGAAAGCGAGAAGGCGTCTGACAAAACCCCATTAGTCAAAATCTGTGACCTAGGGTTGTTAAAGAGTGTTCTTATATATCTAATAAAGGTTTCACCAAAATTCATAGCTCTCAGGGTTTCAAAAAGAAAATCAAGTTCAATTCTGTCAAACGCTTTCTCAGCATCCATAGAAAGTATTGCCAGGGGGTGCCTCTTTCTTTTAGCAATATCAATAATGTGAAACAACCTCCGAATATTGTCTGCTCCTTGTCGGTTTTTAACAAAACCTGTTTGGTCTGCATGAATAATTTTTGGAATTATTTTCTCCAGTCGGGATGCTATTATTTTAGACAAGATCTTATAGTCAGAGTTGAGAAGACTGAGGGGTCTATAGTTACTGCACTTTTGTACATCTTTTCCAGGTTTGGGAAGTAATGTTATTGTTGCTAATTCTAAAGATTGTGGAAGTGCTGTCTTTTCGAATGCCTCCTTGATCATGTTTGTAAGAGGAGTAATTAATTTATTTGAAAAGGTTTTGAAGTATTCTATTGGAAAGCCGTCTGGCCCCGGGGCTTTGTGATTTTGTAATGATTTAACAGCAAGTTGAACCTCCTCTTCACTTATTTCACCCTCTAGTATGTCTTTATCAGTTTCGTTAATCTTGGGTAGTTGTAATTTATTTAAAAATTGTTTTATATCTACATTGTCTCTGCCAAGTCCAGATTTATATAACGTTTGATAGTATTTTTTAAATTCCAAATTTATGTCTTTTGCATTTTCTAAAAGTCTTCCATCATCTGTTGTAATACTTTGAATAAATTTTTCATTGTCCTCCTTTTTTATCTGCCACGCCAATAATTTGCTTGTTTTATTACCGAATTCATAGTAGTGATATTTTGTTCTAGCCATTGCCGCCTCAGCTTTACTAGTACACAGTATGTCATATGAAACCCGCTTTTGTTTTAATATACTAAGTAATTCTGGTTTTTTTGTTCTTGAATGGTCCTTCTCCAAAGTCCTTATGTCTTTTTCTAATTGAGAAATCTGTTCCCGTTTTTGTTTGTTTTTGTATGAAACATATGAAATAATGTGACCCCTCATATAAGCTTTGAGGGCTTCCCATATATTTGAATGTGAGGAGGTATTCAAATTTACTTCCAGGTATATATCAATTTTGGCATTCATAAAACTGACAAATTCAGGATCTCTAAGAAGATATTCTCTGAATCTCCATCCAGGAGAAGAGTAAGTATGATGACAGAAATCTAGTTTCATTTGTATGGGGTTATGGTCCGATATTGTAGCTGCCAAATAAGAACAAGTTTTAATTTGTGACAAAAGTGAGTGTGAGGCCAGGAACAAGTCAATTCTTGAATATGTGTTGTGGACATTGGAATAGAATGAATAATCTTTGCAGGTTGAATTACGTAAACGCCATACATCTCCCAATCCTATTTCTTTCATACCCTGAGTCAGTGCCACCGCTGCTCTAGACAGTGTAGCAGGTTTGGAAGAAGAGCGGTCCAATGTTGGACTTAAAACGGCCAAATCTGCTGGATTTTAAAAAGTACTTCGCCATTTGCCCTCTTCAAAATGGCATCCGCAATGGCCACAGAAGCTAGCATTTTACAACAAAACACGGTAAAAACAATTATTTCTTTGCTGAGGGAAAATATATTTCTGAGCTGACTTTATAGCACAAGGTTTTTCTGAGCTTGACAGTTTCACGAAATGATCAAATCTGCTGGATTTAAAAAAGTACTTTGCAATTTGCCCTCTTCAAAATGGCATCCGCAACGGCCACAGAAGCTAGCATTTTACAACAAAACACGGTAAAAACAATTATTTCTTTGCTGAGGAAAAATATATTTCTTTTTTTTTGTATATATATATTTATTCAGAATGTATACTGTATAAAATTTACATCCATTGTACAATATTATGTTTTCCCTTTTTTAGAAAGAAAAAAAAATAAAAATGAGAAAGAATAAAAAATAAAAAATAAATAATAAAAAATAAAAATAAATAAATAAACACCCATCCCACCCACTCTCTCAATGTAGTAACATAGGCAATAATAGTTACATTTTAGAATTAAACTTTTCTTTTTTTTGAAAGGTCAGAGTTAAAAGAGAAGAATACAACAGAAACGTTTAAAAGGATTAACATAAAACAATTACATTGATACTCATCAGTCTCCCAGATCTAATCTGGTTAGAATGTCCAGGAAGGGTGTCCATATCCGGTCAAACTTGGTTAATGTCCCACGTGTAGAATGTAGAATTTTTTCAGGAGTGCAATATGATAACAGTTCGTTGATCCAATGTTTTTGGTTTGGTGGTTCTACAGATTTCCAATTCTTAAGAATACACTTTTTTGCAGCAGATGATGCTAACAAAACAAAGTATTTCTTGCAGGGATATATATTCAAGGACATAACATCGCCAAGTATCCAAATCCTGGGGTCAACATCTAAAGAAAGTCCACAAACTGTTGAAGTTGTCAGAATTACATTATTCCAGTAGTTTTGCAAATGTACACAATTCCAAAGCATATGAAGAAGGTCACCTACAGTTGTACCACATCTCTGGCATTTGTCAGTGATATTGGCATTCATTTTATTCAATTTATATGGGGTATAATATATGCGGTGAAAAATATTAAATTGAGTTTGCCTGTGTTTTGTTGATCGTAATATTGTTTGGGATGAATTTAGTAATGTATTCCAGTTTTTGTCATCATATTTACAATTTAAATCCGATTCCCATTTTGATTTATTTGAGTACTTCTCATAAGCTGGTAAATGGTCAATAACAGTTTTATAAACACAAGAAACAAGTCCTTTTGTATTGGTACGTTTGGGGTCTAATAAGCATGTTTCCAGCGGAGTTTCATCTGGTTTATTCGGAAATATCTCTAATGTTAGGCTCTTAATCCAATGTCTAATCTGAAAATATTTGAAGTGATTGTGCCTATGTATGTCGTAGCAATCAGACAATTGACTGAAACTGGCAAAGACATTATTAATATAGAGGTTGCTGACTGTTCTAATGCCTTTTCTATTCCAAGTTTGTAGTATACCATCTGCTATAGGTTTAGGAATATTAGGGTTACCTTTAAGTGGCATGTTAACCAAAAATCATGTGTTTAGTTTTAATAGAGTATGTAACTGAAGCCATGCATCGTAGGTAGCTAAAATTAAAGGATTTGATGTAATTTTAGTCAGCTGCTTTTTTGAACCCAAGAATGGAATAATTGCCAATGATACAGATATTAATTCTTGTTGTTCTATAGAGAGCCACCTCATTCATTCATTCAACCTTTATTTATACAGGCTAGCCTCGTTGAGCCACGGGGACTCATTTACAAGAGGGACCTGTCTCACTCACACCCAGGGTCAATTTAGAGTTACCAATCAGTCTAACATGCATGTTTTTGGACTGTGGGAGGAAACCGGAGCACCCGGAGAAAACCCACGCATGCACGGAGAGAACATGCAAACTCCACCCAGAAAGGCCCCTGGACCGGGATTTGAACCGGGGACCTGCTCGCTGAGAGGCAGCAGCTCTACCAGTTATGCCACCGTGCTGCTCATATCGTTGCCATTCGAATAAGTCCACATCCATAGAATACGGAGCTGGGTGGTTAAATAATATATTCTAAAATTTGGTAGATTCAATCCGCCTTTAGCATAAGGAGCCTGTAACGTAAGAAGCTTAACTCTTGGGACCTTTTTTTGCCATAAAAATAGAGATAGTGCTTTATCTAATTTCTTAAAAAATGTCATTGGAACTTTTAAGGGGATACATTGAAATAAGTAAATAAATTTAGGTAGTATAGACATTTTGATTGAATTAACTCTGCCAATTAAAGATAGTGGGAGATCCATCCATCGTTCCAACTCTGCTTTAGTTTTATTAATTAATGATGTGTAATTCTTTTGGTAAATTTGATCATACGAGGAACTAATATTAATACCAAGGTATGTAAAACCGTCCGTGCACCATTTAAATGAACCAGGTAGTAATTGTGTCTCCTGTTCTGTCATATTGAGTGGAAACGCTTCACTCTTGGAATAATTAATTTTGTAGCCTGAAACTCTGCTGTATGACCCAAGGCATGCCAGTAAAGATGGAAAGGATATAGAAGGTTGAGTTATAAATACCAATAAATCGTCCGCATATAGCGCAAGTTTATGTTCTTCTATACCTACCCTCATTCCTGTGATGGATAAATCAGAGCGGATAGCAATCGCTAATGGTTCTATAGCAATGGAAAATAGACTAGGAGAACTTGGGCATCCCTGTCTACAGCCTCGGGAAAGCAAGAAGGCGTCTGACAAAACCCCATTAGTCAAAATCTGTGACCTAGGGTTGTTAAAGAGTGTTCTTATATATCTAATAAAGGTTTCACCAAAATTCATAGCTCTCAGGGTTTCAAAAAGAAAATCAAGTTCAATTCTGTCAAACGCTTTCTCAGCATCCATAGAAAGTATTGCCAGGGGGTGCCTCTTTCTTTTAGCAATATCAATAATGTGAAACAACCTCCGAATATTGTCTGCTCCTTGTCGGTTTTTAACAAAACCTGTTTGGTCTGCATGAATAATTTTTGGAATTATTTTCTCCAGTCGGGATGCTATTATTTTAGACAAGATCTTATAGTCAGAGTTGAGAAGACTGAGGGGTCTATAGTTACTGCACTTTTGTACATCTTTTCCAGGTTTGGGAAGTAATGTTATTGTTGCTAATTCTAAAGATTGTGGAAGTGCTGTCTTTTCGAATGCCTCCTTGATCATGTTTGTAAGAGGAGTAATTAATTTATTTGAAAAGGTTTTGAAGTATTCTATTGGAAAGCCGTCTGGCCCCGGGGCTTTGTGATTTTGTAATGATTTAACAGCAAGTTGAACCTCCTCTTCACTTATTTCACCCTCTAGTATGTCTTTATCAGTTTCGTTAATCTTGGGTAGTTGTAATTTATTTAAAAATTGTTTTATATCTACATTGTCTCTGCCAAGTCCAGATTTATATAACGTTTGATAGTATTTTTTAAATTCCAAATTTATGTCTTTTGCATTTTCTAAAAGTCTTCCATCATCTGTTGTAATACTTTGAATAAATTTTTCATTGTCCTCCTTTTTTATCTGCCACGCCAATAATTTGCTTGTTTTATTACCGAATTCATAGTAGTGATATTTTGTTCTAGCCATTGCCGCCTCAGCTTTACTAGTACACAGTATGTCGTATGAAACCCGCTTTTGTTTTAATATACTAAGTAATTCTGTTTTTTTTGTTCTTGAATGGTCCTTCTCCAAAGTCCTTATGTCTTTTTCTAATTGAGAAATCTGTTCCCGTTTTTGTTTGTTTTTGTATGAAACATATGAAATAATGTGACCCCTCATATAAGCTTTGAGGGCTTCCCATATATTTGAATGTGAGGAGGTATTCAAATTTACTTCCAGGTATATATCAATTTTGGCATTCATAAAACTGACAAATTCAGGATCTCTAAGAAGATATTCTCTGAATCTCCATCCAGGAGAAGAGTAAGTATGATGACAGAAATCTAGTTTCATTTGTATGGGGTTATGGTCCGATATTGTAGCTGCCAAATAAGAACAAGTTTTAATTTGTGACAAAAGTGAGTGTGAGGCCAGGAACAAGTCAATTCTTGAATATGTGTTGTGGACATTGGAATAGAATGAATAATCTTTGCAGGTTGAATTACGTAAACGCCATACATCTCCCAATCCTATTTCTTTCATACCCTGAGTCAGTGCCACCGCTGCTCTAGACAGTGTAGCAGGTTTGGAAGAAGAGCGGTCCAATGTTGGACTTAAAACGGCCAAATCTGCTGGATTTTAAAAAGTACTTCGCCATTTGCCCTCTTCAAAATGGCATCCGCAATGGCCACAGAAGCTAGCATTTTACAACAAAACACGATAAAAACAATTATTTCTTTGCTGAGGAAAAATATATTTCTGAACTGACTTTATAGCACAAGGTTTTTCTGAGCTTGACAGTTTCACGAAATGGTCAAATCTGCTGGATTTAAAAAAGTACTTTGCCATTAGCACGTTAGCGCATTAGCATTAGCGTCCACTAACGTTGCTAATACATAAGCGCTTTTGAAATTGTGGACCTAAATAAATTAATAAGTGCATTAGAAATAGCGGAACTAATTTTTGGATTAGCACTGCCCAGCACTGCTCCCTGGGAATACTCTCTATCACTTCATCCAGATCTTTCCAAAATGTATCTTTCTCCTCCCTATAACATCCAACCTGTGGAGCATAACCACTGATGATATTTAGCATCAGACCTTCTACTTCTACCTTCATCACCCTATCTGACACTCTTCACCTCTACTACATTCTTTGCCAGCTCCTCCTTCAGGACCACCCCTACTCCATTTCTCTTTCTATCCACACCATGGTAAAACAGTTTGAACCCTGCTCCAATGCTGCGGGCCTTGCTGCCCTTCCACTTCATCTCTTGAACACAAAAACATCTACCTTTCTTCTCTGCATCATGTCAGCCAGCTCTCTACCTTTGCCTGTCATTGTCCCCACATTTAGGGTTGCAACCCTCAGTCCTACATTCTTCACTTTCCACCGGCACCCTGTTTGTCAACAGCACCAGTGGCGGTTGTTGTTAACCCGGGTCTCAGTTGATCAGGTACGGTGTCACTTAGATAAACTCACATGTTAGTTTTGGCAAAAGTGTTTTATGGCAGATGGCCTTCCTGACACAGCCCTCACCATTTACTCTGGCTTGTGACTGGCAGAAGAGATACACTGGATTGTGTTCTCTAGTGGCTTGTTTTAATATGAGCGACTAAGGCCCTGTACACACGTAGCCTGGTGTTTGAAAAACGAATATCTGCACACAAAAAATATCTCTGTACATACATGTTCGGATATTTAAAGAGGAACTAAACACAGGTTGAGATGGTAACTACTTCCCCTAAGCAGATCCAAAATCACCCTGAAAATGGGCGTGTCGAGAGACAAGGAGGGGAGGAGGTAGAGTTGTGCTTTTGTTCACGCCTCCACCAGCAACAACCTAAAACAAATCAAACCTCTAGCCAACAACATACACCAAGCAACAACAAAGAATAAACATGTAGATGTATTTATCTATTCCACCCATTCCATCCAAAACCAAAGGCTTAAAAAAATGAAAAAATAAAAGAAAGAAAACCGCTTGTCAGGAGTGAAATGTGGCACTTCCATATAAGGTATGAACTGCTGCAGGACCTTCTCATCTCTGCAGGGGATTGGCTCTGCTTGAACCACTTCCGTGACATCAGAGTGTACAAGACACGTCAGAGTGAACGTCCTTGACCAATAAGAAAATTAAGGTGCAATTCCTCTGTTCAACCCATAGGTGTTACCATAAACACGTTTTTAGACCGGGGTTTAGTTCCTCTTTAAAATGTTCATCTACATGTCTCCGGTTATTTTCACCACAGAGCATTGTAAAGAATATGCTGAACCCATAGGTGGCATAGTGCAGTCACAACCCTTCAAAGCAACCACAACTTCCTGTTATTATTTCTTTCTTTTTTTTTTTTTTCATTTGTGTGGACAGACCGCAAGGTTGAACTACTATTAAATACTGTGTTGGAGTACAAAGTTAACAAAATGCAGGAAAATGTCGACTGGGAATCATGTCCGACTGGGAATCATGTCAGAGCAGGTATGTTGACATTTTAGCTTTTATTTTTCGCCGAGCATTATGTGACGTCAGCGGAGCAGAAACCTCCGGTTCTGAAAGTCCACACGCAGACTCGAAAGCGGAGAATTCGCAAATCTCCACTTTGGTTGGAGTTTTTTTATTATTCGTTTAGTTACATAAATCGGAGTTCACATGTGGATGATAGGCCAAACCGCATGATAAACTGTTAGGTTTTACTGATATCCGGCTACGTGTGTACAGGGTTTAAAAATAAACCTTATAAAACTATTGCATGACATATGGTTATGCTCCACAAGTTGGATGTCATTTGGAGGAGAAAAGTAAATTTTGGAAGGATCTGGTTGAAGTGATGGAGAGTATTCTCAGAGAGGAGAGAGAGTAGTGATGCGAGCAGACCTGAATGGACATGTTGGTGAAGGAAACAGAGGGGATGAGGAACTAAAAATAAACCTTATTTTTACCATTGAAAAAAGGAAATAAGAGTTAAAAAAAATGGGTCGCATTCAATTAAAAGATTTGGTAAAATATGTCATGTATGAATAAAGCTAAAATGAAATTAAAGGCTGTAGACCATTAAAGAAAGTGGTCCACTTTTGTTTAAAAAATAAATAAATGCAATTTAATAAAGCTGCTTACCAATATATAAATATATATTTTTTTCTTTTTTCAGCTTCTCCCTTCACAGTGAACTAGTCACACAAAGACTTGGCAATTGCTTTTTTGCCGGATGTCCTTCCTGACATAACCACAGACAACCGAGCTACGACAGCCCTCTGTGTGGAGCAGAGAGCTGATATCTAGGGTGCCCGGGGGAGCAGATGGTGTGGATTAAAGACCTTGCTCAAGGGCCCAGAGTGGGGCAGATGAGAGTGGAGACAGTTGTGACCGCTTCACTTATCCCACCCACATTTTTGATGCTGTCGGTACCGGGGCTTGAACCGGCGATCTTCCTATCACAAGCGCACTTTCTTAACCTCTGCGCCACCACTC
>JBBPBX010015712.1:23949-49082 GCA_038048925.1 Garcialebias charrua
ATATATATATAATAAATACATAAATAAATAAAATTGAAATTAACAAATCAAGACCCCGACACACACACCCCCGTCCCCAAATGTACTGTTGGTGAGTGTTGTTCTAAAGTGTACTTAAAAAGGAAAGAGAAGGAGCAAAGGCTGGCATTGTACCAGTTTCCCCTCCACTCCAACTCTAACCCAGGCCCTTATTGTCTAAATGCATAATGTTGAGTGAGCATAGGCATGGGGGCGAGAGTGATGTCATCCCGCCACCCATAACCATAGTGCTCATTCCATTCCCTATATGTGACTTTTATGAGGATGTTTATGAATGAATGTCTAAAGTGTATATAAAATTGAGTCCCAGGTGGTTCTGAACAACAGAGATGTAAAAACCGTTGTAGCACACCCGAGACTCAAATTCCCTACATGTATTAATTTAAGATGAAGAGGGCGGAGGTGCGTGGTGAGGGATGGGGAGAAAATATCTGCAGGAACCATGCTCCCGCAGCGAGTCAGCTCCCCCGCTGACCCTGCATACCCCCTCCCAGTTAACCAAGGTCCACCCAAGGAGAGAGGTAAAAGAAACACCTCTCCGACCGCCAGGCCATTGAGTCAAGACCAGAGAGGGACACGGTACCGAGGGTCGCCAACAGCAGAACCAACAGCCCACACCCACCAGGGCCGCCACGACCCCCCGTGAACCGCAGTCAGCCTGCCGCCCAAGAAGACACAAAATCCCACATGGACGACACGGCCAAGAGTGCCCGCCCAACTGCCGACAGAGCCAGGAAGCACTGAGAACAGGCCCCAACAACAAGCATAGTCCAAGACCATCATCAAGGATATCCACTTAGTCCCCACACCAGAAGAAATACTATACCCACCCTTCATATTAACAACTTTCAGAACACATGACACATTAGACACCCAGGCTGGGTTTACCCGCCTCCTCCCAATGGCCACCAGTCACGCCCCCAGACACCCAACCCCCTAGCACATGAACCCCCAACCCACCAGCGAGCCGAGGGCCCCCGGCCAGAGCCGGGCACCAGAGCGCCAGCCAGCCCATATCCCGGCGACCCGCCCGCCAGAGCTCAAGACCCCCGATCCCCACCAGGCCCAAGCCCGGGGACGACACGCCCCCAGAATCCCAAGCTTTTATATTATTATATACGTTTTTATATTATTAAAAGGAAACAAATTTTTAGCTTTAGATTTTTGGGGGTAATTTTTTTCATCACCAAATACAGCAAGATGTTCATGTTACTGGTTTTCTAAAGTCTGACTGTTAGATTTATTTTTGCTTTACACACATACATGTTCAACTCACCATTTTCCTTTTGTCTGGTCTCTTCCGTTGACAGATGTTCTGGACAAACGGGACCAGCAGGAACACGTTCAGGCTTCCAGAAAACACTAATAAACAAATTAGTGCGTATAATGCTGGAAAGATTGAAATTGTTTTACATTAGTGTCAATGTCAGATTTGTAATGGCTTGAATCTGCACATTAAAAATCCACTAACATGATGGTGTAGCTGGGTCTGTGTAGACAAGGAAAGAAAGAAACAAAATAACATTTTGAGTGAAGCTGCAGCTTTTATATAAAATTATAACATTTTTAGAATTTTTTTAATAAAGCGAAAAGATGTCTTGATGCAAAGAACTAAGGAAATAATTTATTCTTAAAGCATTAGCATGCTGTAAAATAAAACTGGGAAAATATCATCAACAGTTGTAATAATGTAGTTGATTATTACTGAATACATTATTCAAAGAAATTATCATCTTTAAAACTTGAAACATTTTCCCCAAAAAATTGATATTTCTTTGTGACTTTTTAAGACGTTAAGGGTAAAACTTACCTATTTGCTTATTATGACCTATAGTAGACAAAAACAAAAGAAGGTTGGTGTTTAAATATTTCAGTAATGTCTTTATTCATAGCCACTGGATAATACTTTCTGTTTCAGCATACAATTTCAAACACATGACATCTGGTGCAATTAGCAGAGGGTAAATAATTGCAATGAATATGTTTCAATTCACAGATACTCTCATTATTATTATTATTATTACACATTACAACAACTGTACAAAGTAAAGTTTATGCAACACGAGATGACTAAATTAAATAATTTTAGTTTCCATTACTTGTATTTCATACCTATGGTCAAAACTGTCAGTAGAGTTTAGAGATTTATTTCCTTATAACTTCGCCCAACACTTTTCAAAACCATGTAATTAAAATTGTGTTGTTGTTTTTGTTTTTTAGCTACAGGCTGTGCTTAATCTGAGCTGGATCCTACTGGAACAGGATCCGGGAACTCTCTGATTTTGATGGGGTGCGTTTCGGTAACTGTTTGCTTGGATTCGGTAACTCTCAGGCTTACTAGTAATAAAGTTGTGAACAAATATGACTGCATTGAACGACTACAACTTATACTGGATATGTAAACTGACAATAATTACATAAACACTAATTTTAAACACAACAGCCACTTACAAGCATACTAGCTGCCCCTTCAAGTGAAGCATTTCCACGTTTACCCTTAAAAAATCTCCGCCCCCTAAAAGAGTGGTGGTGGTGAGGGCCAAGCTAACCAGGCAGTTGTATGTGGGCAGGAGCACACAGGTAGCCACCATGAACAGAAGAAGAATGTGCCTGGAGGTTTCACATGTGGAGTCGGACAGTGAATTCAGCGGAGAAGAGTCGGGCACTGAACCGTCAAGTGAGGGGGAGGGCGGTAGGATGCTTGACAGAAGTGGAGTGTTTACAAATGTAGGTAAATGTTTTTAACAACCCATTAAAATACACCAAAATGCAGAAAATCGCATCTATTTTATTAAAAAATTCTAGGAGAGGACCCCCAGAACCCCCAACCCCAGGACTCGCTGGCCCACCCACTATTTACGTTCCAGCTTCAATCAGTTTACAAATGAAGCCCTGGCTGCAGGCCTAGTGAATCTCACCCAGAAATCTGTCTCTTAACATAAACAGTCAGATGATGAGGTCAAGAAATGAAAATACACCCTGATGACATTTGTGGGAAAACTATGACTAGTGTTCCCAAGTTTAGTACTGTGTAGCTTCAAGGGAAGCGTGTAACAATGACTGTTAAACATTCATTCATCCAGCAGCATAACTGCTAAACAATGTTAGCATTTTTAATTTTCGTGAATGCAACAAATAATAAATCTGTGAACACCAATTTATACCATGCTACACGGCTAAAACTGTCAATATCTTTAAAGTACACGTGTCAGTTTTCTCCTTTTCTTACTTGTATTATGTTTATATATTTGTTTGAAATGTTTTTTTAAATTACCAGTAGTAGATCTTGCTTTTTGTTTGTTTGTTTGTTTGTTTGTTTGTTTGTTTTTTGTTAGCCATGGATTTTGAAAAGCTGGAACAGGGACTTGATCTGCAAATTAATAATAGGCTAGAAGGCCTTTGTACAAAGTTATGTATAACGTTTATTTGACAAGCCAGATCTGAAAAAGTTTATCAGACATCACAAAAGTTGAAAACAAGAACAGAATGCAATGATTTACTAAATTTCTTGAACCTATATTTTATTAACTATGGAGCAAAATGAACATATCAAATGTTTAAACAGAAATTATACAAGTTTGGAGGTAACGCAAATAATTTTGAATAGCATACCCTAGTGGCAACCAACACAAAAACATGGAAACAAAAGTGTCCTGCACAACACTATCATACTTCTACACTAGACCTGATGTCTTCATATTGTCCAACAGGTCCTGCCTTGGCACCCTATCAGGTACTTTCTCTAGCTCCACAAAGACAGTGTAAATCTTTTGGACTTTCTCTAAACTTCATCAACATTCTCAAAGAAGATTTAGCAACCAGAAAGCTCTTACTTAGCATGAAACCAAATTTCCAGAAAAAAAATGTCTTATAGATCTTCTTTTTGGTGACACATTTCACCACAACAGATCAATTGTCTCATTTGTTATTGCAAGAAAAAGCACATGTTCCGTTTATTTATGTTTTATAGTAGCATTCTTTAGGTAGAGTCCTGCCATTGTTCAAACATGGCAAGAGTCCTGTCAACATCCGTGTGTCCATACATCACATATATGTCCATACATTATCCTATTCCCACACCTCAATAACTTCTATCAACATCCAGGATAAATCATTAGCAATAAAGCACACTATTATTTTTTTCAATGTCACCTGATGAGTCAATGAAATGTATTTTGCCCAACACCTGCCATGCCAATAAAATGGTTAAACTGTTTTTCTTACCATGGTTTAACACTGTTGTATGTGGTTGCAGGTTTGCTGAAGGTGATAATGCATCTGTGGTTATTATTGATCCTTTTGTTGTTGGCACAGTTGTTTGATCTAAAATCACAGACAACTCAGTCTTTAATAAAACTCTATGGGCTTTTCAAGAGTGAACAGACAGAAATATTCATGGAGCAGACATTGTCAGTAAAAGTAGAGCTTGTGAATGTGGCATAAAAGGGAGAACACTCAAAATGGTTTAAATATAAAAATAGCACAAAAGTAAAGAAATAAATGATAAAAACACACGTTTCTTTGTTGTAACTCCTGTTTCTTGACAATAACCTGTATATCATTGGAAAGCCTGCTTATTTCCCCTAAATGGTATAATTGTAAGGAAAATGCCTGTGGGATGATGGTGTCAATATCTTTAAAGTACACGTTTCAGTTCTCTCCTTTTCTTACTTGTATTATGTTTAGATATTTGTGTGAAATGTTTTTTAAGTTACAGGTCGTATACGTAGATGTCGCTTTTTGTTTGTTTGTTTTTTGTTAGCCATGGATTTTGAAAAGCTGGAACAGGGACTTGATCTGCAAATCAATATTAGGCTAGAAGGCCTTTGTACAAAGTTATGTATAACGTTTATTTGACAAGCCAGATCTGAAAAGGTTTATCAGACATCACAAAAGTTGAAAACAAGAACAGAATGCAACGATTTACTAAATTTAATAAACCTATATTTTATTAACTATGGAGCATAATGAACATATAAAATGTTTAAACAGAAATTATACAAGTTTGGGGGTAAAGCAAATCATTTTGAATTGCATACCGTAGTGGCAACCAACACAAAAACGTTTAAACAAAAGTGTCCTGCACAACACTATCATACTTCTACACTAGACCTGATGTCTTCATATTGTCCAACAGGTCCTGCCTTGGCACCCTATCAGGTACTTTCTCTAGCTCCACAAAGACAGTGTAAATCTTTTGGACTTTCTCTAAACTTCATCAACATTCTCAAAGAAGATTTAGCAACTAGAAAGCTCTTACTTAACATGAAACCAAATTTCCAGAACAAAAATGTCTTCTAGATCTTCTTTTTGGTGACACATTTCACCACAACAGATCAATTGTCTCATTTGTTATTGCAAGAAAAAGCACATATTCAGTTTATTTATGTTTTATAGTAGCATTCTTTAAGTAGAGTCCTGTCAACATCTGTGTGTCCATACATCACATATATGTACCGGTACATACATTATCCTATTCCCACACCTCAACAACTTCTATCAACATCCAGGATAAATAATTAGCAATAAAGCA
Source organism: Garcialebias charrua (assembly GCA_038048925.1). Taxonomy (NCBI): domain Eukaryota; kingdom Metazoa; phylum Chordata; class Actinopteri; order Cyprinodontiformes; family Rivulidae; genus Garcialebias; species Garcialebias charrua. Next base: position 29,522 of record JBBPBX010015712.1, read on the forward strand.
CAATATTATTTTTTTCAATGTCACCTGATGAGTCAATGAAATGTATTTTGCCTAACACCTGCCATGCCAATAAAATTGTTAAACTGTTTTTCTTACCATCGTTTAACACTGTTGCATGTGTTTGCAGAGTTGCTGATGGTGATAATGCATCCATGGTTATTATTGATCCTTTTGTTGTTGGCACAGTTGTTTGATCTAAAATCACAGACAACTCAGTCTTTAATAAAACTCTATGGGCTTTTCAAGAGTGAACAGACAGAAATGTTCATGGAGCAGACAACGTCAGTAAAAATAGAGATTGTGAATGTGGCATAAAAGGGAGAACACTCAAAATGGTTTTAATATAAAAATAGCACAAAAGTAAAGAAATAAATTATAAAACCACACATTTCTTTGTTGTAACTCTGCTTCTTGACAATAAACTGTATATCATTGGAAAGCCTGCTTATTTCCCCTAAATGGTATAATTGTAAGGAAAATGCCTGTGGGATAAACAACAGCTGATGGTGTCAATATCTTTAAAGTACATGTTTCAGTTTTCTCCCTTACTTACTTGTATTATGTTTATATATTTGTGTGAAATGTTTTTTAAATTACAGGTAGTTTACGTAGATGTCGCTTTTTGTTTGTTTGTTTGTTGTTGTTTTTTTGTTAGCCATGGATTTTGAAAAGCTGGAACAGGGACTTGATCTGCAAATCAATATTAGGTTAGAAGGCCTTTGTACAAAGTTATGTATAACGTTTATTTGACAAGCCAGATCTGAAAAGGTTTATCAGACATCACAAAAGTTGAAAACAAGAACAGAATGCAATGATTTACTAAATTTCATGAACCTATATTTTATTAACCATGGAGCATAATGAACATATCAAATGTTTAAACAGAAATTATACAAGTTTGGGGGTAAAGCAAATAATTTTGAATTGCGTACCGTAATGGCAATGAACACAAAAACATGGAAACAAAAGTGTCCTGCACAACATTAACATACTTCTACACTAGACCTGATGTCTTCATATTGTCCAACAGGTCCTGCCTTGGCACCCTATCAGGAACTTTCTCTAGCTCCACAAAGACATTGTGAATCTTTTGGACTTTCTCTAAACTTCATCAACATTCTCAAAGAAGATTTAGCAACCAGAAAGCTCTTACTTAGCATGAAACCAAATTTCCAGAACAAAAATGTCTTCTAGATCTTCTTTTTGGTGACACATTTCACCACAACAGATCAATTGTCTCATTTGTTATTGCAAGAAAAAGCACATGTTCAGTTTATTTATGTTTTATAGTAGCATTCTTTAAGTAGAGTCCTGTCAACATCTGTGTGTCCATACATCACATATATGTACCGGTACATACATTATCCTATTCCCACACCTCAACAACTTCTATCAACATCCAGGATAAATAATTAGCAATAAAGCACAATATTGTTTTTTTCAATGTCACCTGATGAGTCAATGAAATGTATTTTGCCTAACACCTGCCATGCCAATAAAATTGTTAAACTGTTTTTCTTACCATCGTTTAACACTGTTGCATGTGTTTGCAGAGTTGCTGATGGTGATAATGCATCCATGGTTATTATTGATCCTTTTGTTGTTGGCACAGTTGTTTGATCTAAAATCACAGACAACTCAGTCTTTAATAAAACTCTATGGGCTTTTCAAGAGTGAACAGACAGAAATGTTCATGGAGCAGACAACGTCAGTAAAAATAGAGATTGTGAATGTGGCATAAAAGGGAGAACACTCAAAATGGTTTTAATATAAAAATAGCACAAAAGTAAAGAAATAAATTATAAAACCACACATTTCTTTGTTGTAACTCTGCTTCTTGACAATAAACTGTATATCATTGGAAAGCCTGCTTATTTCCCCTAAATGGTATAATTGTAAGGAAAATGCCTGTGGGATAAACAACAGCTGATGGTGTCAATATCTTTAAAGTACATGTTTCAGTTTTCTCCCTTACTTACTTGTATTATGTTTATATATTTGTGTGAAATGTTTTTTAAATTACAGGTAGTTTACGTAGATGTCGCTTTTTGTTTGTTTGTTTGTTGTTGTTTTTTTGTTAGCCATGGATTTTGAAAAGCTGGAACAGGGACTTGATCTGCAAATCAATATTAGGCTAGAAGGCCTTTGTACAAAGTTATGTATAACGTTTATTTGACAAGCCAGATCTGAAAAGGTTTATCAGACATCACAAAAGTTGAAAACAAGAACAGAATGCAATGATTTACTAAATTTCATGAACCTATATTTTATTAACTATGGAGCATAATGAACATATCAAATGTTTAAACAGAAATTATACAAGTTTGGGGGTAAAGCAAATAATTTTGAATTGCGTACCGTAATGGCAATGAACACAAAAACATGGAAACAAAAGTGTCCTGCACAACACTATCATACTTCTACACTAGATCTGATGTCTTCATATTGTTCAACAGGTCCTGCTTTGGCACCCTATCAGGTACTTTCTCTAGCTCCACAAAGACAGTGTAAATCTTTTGGACTTTCTCTAAACTTCATCAACATTCTCAAAGAAGATTTAGCAACCAGAAAGCTCTTACTTAGCATGAAACCAAATTTCCAGAACAAAAATGTCTTCTAGATCTTCTTTTTGGTGACACATTTAACCACAACCGATCAATTGTCTCATTTGTTATTGCAAGAAAAAGCACATGTTCAGTTTATTTATGTTTTATAGTAGCATTCTTTAAGTAGAGTCCTGCCATTGTTCAAACATGGCAAGAGTCCTGTCAACATCCGTGTGTCCATACATCACATATATGTACATACATTATCCTATTCCCACACCACAATAACTTCTATCAACATCCAGGATAAATCATTAGCAATAAAGCACACTATTATTTTTTTCAATGTCACCTGATGAGTCAATGAAATTTATTTTGCCTAACACCTGCCATGCTAATAAAATGGTTAAACTGTCTTTCTTACCATGGTTTAACACTGTTGTATGTTGCAGGGTTGCTGATGGAGATAATGCATCTGTGGTTGTTATTGATCCTTTTGTTGTTGGCACAGTTGTTTGATCTAGAATCACAGACAACTCAGTCTTTAATAAAACTCTATGGGCTTTTCAAGAGTGTAGTGGACACGACGGGGTCCACTATGATGCGAGATTACACCTTCGTCTTTTTAGAACCGTTCCAGTGATAACCTTCACCACCCCTCAGTAAACAGACATTTAGTCTTTTTTTGGTTTGAATCAAACAACATATTATTCACAAAGAGACTATTTCTATTCTTTGATTTTGTTCTAATACAAATATAAGCAAAGCATTCAGAGTCAGAGTCAGAGAGTCTTTATTGTCATTTGCACCGCATGTGGTACATGTGATGAAAACGAGATTATGTACACGGGGTCCCAGTTACATCCAACAACAAATGCAATAGAAAAACAGTAATAACATCTAGAATTAACTAAGAAAAACATCAACTAGTAATACACTAAGCCTAATATAGTGGGAATAAACAGCAGCACGAACATGAGTTTGTATGAGCAGATGGTCACAGATGAACACAGATAAACACAGCAACAAGAAAACAGATCAGCATCAGCATGATATGATATTTTGCAGTGTTTATTTTTTATTTTATTTTAATTTATTCACCCGTGTCATTCATGAACAGTGTTGTACTTTACAATATGTTTCATGATCACATATGTTATATGCTGTGTTATTCTTTATTGTGAAGCATTACTGTGTCACTTCTTCAAATTAAAGTGTCTAACGGTGTCAGAGTTGAATATGTCAAACTGACTTGTTCAGTTTTGTGTTAAAATGAGAAAAAGCTAAATCTCTAAACGAGCGTCTGTATGTCTGCACTTTCAGACACTTTTCCTAAAACAGTCCTCTTTGTTTTCAAAAACAGATTCTCTGTTACCTTGAATTTCTAATCTTTCACTCTGCACTCCCTTCTCCTGATCAGACCAATCAGAAGACTGCATTTTCTAGTCTCAACACTTTAGTAAAAGCATTTGCTTCCGTAAACTAGGGGTTGAACGAGTACTTAATTTTTAAGCTCGACATTAACATTAAAAAAAACTCGAGTGGCACTCGATTAGTCAATGACATCACAGTGTCTTATGATGCAAAATAAATAAATAAATATAATTGCATAAAAACGTCTTTACAAAGAGAAAAAAAAGACCAACAAAACATTGGGAGCATTTATTATGCTCCTATCATTTATCATACGCAGATAAGTTACAGGAAAAACAAAACTATTAGTTAATATTAAAAGTGAAAGTAAGGCGCTGAACCGAAACTTAAAAAACAAATGGGGCCACAGCCACACCGTACCACCGCCTGCAGTGCTGTGCAATTTAGGTTTACTTTTAGAGATTGTGTTTATAGTTTTTTAATAGGTCTAGAGAGATGAATATTTGTTTCTTTTTGTTTGTGAAACGAGAGAGAGGACGCCGTTTCGGCCGTGTTATATATGTGACCTGCAATGCAACACTGCCCCCTGCTGTCACAATCTACTACGGTGTTCAAAGCAAAGAAAATCAACAGAATGATTCAATGAGTAGCGCAATTTATAAAATTATAAACTGTTTTACCTTTTTGACAAGACTGGACCAGCTCCATACATCCGTGCGCACAAAGGAATACATTTTGTAGCGTCTACTAAAAGCTAAAAGCTACCCCGCGCTCGGTTTTTAATCACGTGATGTGACGTACTGACGTTACCGCGACGTGATGACGTCACTACGGGTACTCGAGGTGGACAAAAAAGCCTCGATAGAAGTCAAAGCACTCGATCTGTTGATAACTCGGTTACTCTGTTAAACCATTACCGTAAACGTTTCAGAGTTGGAAATGACAGCGAGACCTGACAGCTCTCTGTCTTGATAGCTGATTAGGTTCAGTCACGAGTCAAAGACGGACTTATCAGCTGGGACTTATGGGTGCCTCCATAAGCTCACAGAGCAAAAGCTCACTAGTTCTGAATGAACTTTCTTGAGGAACGCTTTATTTTGAAACTAATCAGGACGTGTTACTGATTAGTTTCAAAATAAAACGTGCTATGGAGGTTCTGGGCCCATGAAGTCCGGTTGTACCTCGGTGTGTTCATGGATTCTACGTGTCGTGACGCCTGCTTTCTCCGTCAGAGAAAGACAGGACATGTCACTGTGTCTGACGGAGAAAGCAGACGTGACTTCATGGGCCCAGAACCTGTGAAGCTCAGACTGCTTCTCAACTCTACCAACCGAGACAAACATCTAACAGGTACAGAGTTGCTGATGTTTACTGGACGTGCTATGGAGTTGAGCTGGTTTTCGTATGGAGAAGTGTCAATTTCTGGTTTAAACTCAAAATAGATAACTTCCTCTTAAATCTCTCCATCCTTGATCGATTCCTCTTAAATCTCTTCCTTTGTCTGATTCTAAGCTGGTAACTACATTAAGCTAAAGAACCTACAGATAAAAAGTATTATTGTCATCCTGTACTGATGTCTGTTGTGTTACAATTAAATGTGCTGATGCGTTTAATTTGTAAGAAATTGAAATCAGTCAATCAAGTGTAATGGTGTTAATTTTAGTTAATTTATTTTAAATAAAAGGTAGTGTCTTTGGGCATACCGACTAAAATCCACATTTTCATTGTCACTTAATGGCTTTATGATTTATTATCCATCATAAATGATCACAGAAATATTGGGTAAACCTGAAAAAGAAAAGAATCCATGAAATACTATTCAATCTGAATAAGTAATGAATTAAGGTTAAGTGTGTCAGTTTAATACTGACCCCCCAAAATCCTTTACAGAGTGAACAGACAGAAATGTTCATGGAGCAGACACCGTCAGTAAAAGTAGAGCTTGTGAATGTGGCATAAATGGGAGAACACTCAAAAGCGTTTAAATATAAAAATAGCACAAAAGTAAAGAAATAAATGATAAAAACACACATTTCTTTGTTGTAACTCTGTTTCTTGACAATAAACTGTATATCATTGGAAAGCCTGCTTATTTCCCCTTAAATTGTATAATTGTAGTGAAAATGCCTGTGGGATAAACAACAGCTGATGGTGTCAATATCTTTAAAGTACACGTGTCAGTTTTCTCCTTTTCTTACTTGTATTATGTTTAGATATTTGTGTGAAATGTTTTTTAAATTACTGGTAGTATACTGTACGTAGATGTCGTTTTTTTTTTTTTGTTTTTTTTGTTTTTTGGTAGCCATGGATTTTGAAAAGCTGGAACAGGGACTTGATCTGCAAATCAATATTAGGCTAGAAGGCCTTTGTACAAAGTTTTGTATAACGTTTATTTGACAAGCCAGATCTGAAAAGGTTTATCAGACATCACAAAAGTTGAAAACAAGAACAGAATGCAATGATTTACTAAATTTCATGAACCTACTGTATATTTTATGAACTATGGAGCATAATGAACATATCAAATGTTTAAACAGAAATTATACAAGTTTGGGGGTAAAGAAAATAATTTTGAATTGTATACCGTAATGGCAATGAACACAAAAACATGGAAACAAAAGTGTCCTGCACAACACTCTACACTAGACCTGAAGTCTTCATATTCATCCAGTCCAAAAACATGCATGTTAGGCTGATTGGTAACTCTAAATTGACCCTGGGTGTGAGTGAGACAGGTCCCTCTTGTAAATGAGTCCCCGTGGCTCAACGAGGCTAGCCTGTATAAATAAAGGTTGAATGAATGAATATTGTTCAACAGTTCCTGCCTTGGCACCCTATCAGGAACTTTCTCTAGCTCCACAAAGACAGTGTACATCTTTTGGACTTCCTCTAAACTTCATTAACATTCTCAAAGAAAATTTAGCAACTAGAAAGCTCTTACTTTACATGAAACCAAATTTCCAGAACAAAAATGTCTTCTAGATCTTCTTTTTGGTGACACATTTAACCACAACAGATCAATTGTCTCATTTGTTATTGCAAGAAAAAGCATTTTCAGTTTATTTGTTTTATAGTAGCATTCTTTAAGTAGAGTCCTGCCATTGTTCAAACATGACTAGAGAGTCCTGTCAACATCCATGTGTCCATATATCGCATATATGTCCATACATTAGGGATAAACAACAGTTGATGGTAAGTGGTCTGTGTCAATTAAAAACTTGACAAATCTTCTGCCAATGCCAAACAGCATATCCTGCTGTGACCCTTGTTTTCAGTTTCTGGTACCTCAACTGCTAACAGTTAGATAACTGTAAGCATCTGTGAGCAACTAGTGGCATTTAATGTATATATCTGCACAGAGACCAAACTCTGTTCTCCAGGACAGGGCTAGCCATGGCATAGGCATCCATCCATCCTTTATCTTTTACTTGCTTCTTTCTTTTTGGGTTGCAGGGTTCACTGGTGCCCATATCCAGCCATCACTGTGCGAGAGGTACACCCTGGACAGGTCTCCAGTCCATCACAGGGACACACAGAGACAAACAAGACAAACATACATTCACTCTCTCACAAAGTCGCTAACTTGGCAACACTATGAGTGTTCCACAATTTACCACCTCACTTATCTGCCAGAGTGTGGCGTGTGTGTTTATTCAACCAAAGCTGGACTGCCCAGATCATGAAAGACTCCCAAAAAGGGGCAATTCCATCCAACTACCAGCCAATCACCTACTTTACATCTACACCTCATGGAAGAGCCTGTCAGCTATCATAGCAGCTATGATTAATACATGAAGGGAGCGCAGATGGAAACTTGAATATAAGTTCCAATGTTGCCTTGTTGGCCCCAACACAATAGAAGCCGGTCACCAACTAGTGGTTGACCAGACACATACTTGTGCACTGCCTGGAGTAATAACAAGAAAGCCTGTGACTTGATGCCACACATGGTTACTGGATGCAGTTGGTACAGTTGAAATGAAGTTAAATCTGCAAAATCAGTGCTTGTGTTTAAAAAACATTTTAAAACTAAATTGTTTACAAAATACTAAAAATTTCTTTAAATTGTTTATTGTACATGAAAATTTTAAAATTGAAATGAGTTTCTCTTTTGGTTAGATTGCTTATAGATGACTATTGTTGGAGTGAATTGTTTGTATTGATTTTGTTTTTTGTTTTGGAAAAAAGGGTCAGGTAAATGTAGTGATACAGGCCCTCTGTCTTGACCTTCAAGTACACCTCTCCACATCTCTCTGAAACTCTAAGTGTTACACCTTCTTGAAGCCCTCAAGGAGACGAGTGGACACTTTTATTTTTTACAATTATTATGAATTAATGGACACTAATTAATCAGATTGAACTTTCTCTTTAATGTGTGTTAATTCAGAATTGATCAACAGTATATTTTTGTCATTTAATGATGATTTTACTAAGCTGGTATATTTTAAATATGCCAAAGTTAAGAGAACATCTCAGAATGATCTTGCTTTAAACTGTCTGCTCTATGCAGAATAAGTGTCTAAAGTTGAATGAACAATCCTTCGTATTTGTTTGAACTGTTTTTGGAACGAAGGAAAAGTGCTAGACATAGCTTGCTTTCGGTCTCCCGTCCTTTCTAAAAACAATGAATCTGTTCTCAAAACAAAGTACATGGCTTGTTCACATGCACCTGCATCTTCTGACGTATGTTCTTTTATTTACTGTCTACCCTACCTGTCACTCAGACGAACTGACCTTCAAAGTCACTCCTTCTCTAGTGATGGACAGCCAATCAGCAGGAAGTATGTGACTAAGTCACACCCCCTTCTTAAAGGGGCACTTCCTGCATTTTTGGCTTCAGTGCTTTGGGGAGAACTAACTCGCAACTGGTCTCTCTCCTCTGGGAAAGCTGGAGACGTTCCGGTCAGTGTGTCAACTAGACCTACGTTTCAGCTGGAGTTACAGTAAAGCTTACTGTAACCCACTCACTCATTTCTGAAAGAATTTGTTTTCTGAAGTTTTACTTTGAAAGTTCAGCCAGTGCGATTGGGGCCTGTTCCTGCCGGTGAAAGCGTGCTCCCGGTTCGTCTGATCCAGCCATACACGCACGAAGTCGACTGGACCTGAGCGGGACCACACAGCCCGTTAGTGTCCACAAACTTCTCAGTCCTCACCTCCTCTAGACGTCTCGTCACCAGGTAAAGAGGCTTGTTTGTATGCTGCACGTGTCGGAAGTACAGCTGGACCTGTATGGGAAAGGCTGCCACCCTGGTTGTTTCAAAATAATCAACTCCAGTTAACTTAGCTTTCATCTTCTTCCTCCTATTTCTTATTTTCCATAAGCTTTTAATCTGTCAAGTAATGTGCCAACAGTTTAAGTTCCTAACTGTCTGTTTGTTTTAATTTGAATTCTTGTCAACGTAGTTATTAAATCAGAGCTAATATCGATACAAATGTTTAATGTAATTTTTGTGATAGTTTCAATAAAAGGTCTATTTTCTGGTAGACCAACATAAGTTGAAGTCTCTCGTGAAATTACATTTCTGGCTAATCACATCACAGATTTATTGATTTATTCTGAAAAAGTTGAGACCCCGTGAATTGGTGGCATGTTTGTGCAGATAAAAGTCTGCTCAGACCTGCGCATCCAAACTATAGGTAAGTCAGTAAACTGACCTCGTAAGTGTTTGATTACACAAACGCCCTATAGATTTGTTACATATTGGTGGCCCGTGAACAGGTCTTCTGAAAGATTAAATTGATTAAGTTGTTTTTGTAGTCTATGTGTTACGGTTTTGTTGGCATAGTTTGCATCCTGTTGTGGACTTATAGAATGGTTTTGGCTGGTGAGTGTCTCAGAGATTGCTAATCGTGGCATTGTCTGGTGCGTTTCCCGTTAGAATTGTTTTTTCTTTCACATTCCAACGTATGCTTGAAGCTGATGAGTGATAAATGTTGTGTCTGTGTTTGTGAGACGTTCATAACGTGTCGCGAGGCTGCATGCATTTTTCATTGTTGTGACCGCCGTGTCACCTCTGCTTCATTGTATTACATCTGCGGTTTGCTGTTGAAGGTCTGTTTCACTCATTTGCTGCTCCATTTTTACCTAATCTGTTACAACGTGTTGTTAGCCGAGGTTCGGGTGAAGCCCACTCAGCTTTTGGACCGGACGGGTTCCGGTTCCGAGTGACGTAAAGTCTGTTGTTGTACACAGTTAGCGTGCTGCCTTCTTTGGGGGGCGTGGGAGTTAGCCTGGATGTGTTTGGGCTCATTAACAGTATTTTCTGCGGTGTAAAAATATGTTTATTTTGTGAAAGTGTGTCCAGTACTTTGGGTCGGGCTAAAGCTAATGCATTACCGAGAGACAAAATGGCTGCTTAAAGCGCTGTGATTGGTCCATTGTGTGTCGTGTTCAAAAAAGTTGGTTTCTGTAGACTCTGGTTGTCAGATTCATTTTTGCACACATTTCTGACAGTTTATCTGTGTTGTTTGGTTTCTATGCACGTGATATTGTCGAAGACTGGCTTAACCGCGGTGTTTTGCGATATTTCTGACCGTTTTAGAACGTTGAAAAGTCCGTTCCACGCTTTTGTTTGACCGACCGCAGGTCCGTGAACACAACGCTCGAACGGCCCGTCACACGTGGGTGGCGTTAGGGTTAGAAGACAAAGTTTCCCATGAACACTTGGGTTTTAGAACTACAGTTCTGTCTTCGCTGTGATTGGTCGATTACGCTGTAGGTGTTGACGCTAAAAAGTGGTGAAAGAGCCCACTCTCGTCAACTTTCACTTCCGTTGCTTGTCCCAGACAAGTTTCCATGCTTGTTTGTCCATCACTGTCATTGAAAAGACTGTTTAAACGCGGTGTTTTTGAGATTTTGATGGGTGTATTGAGTCAGTTGCTCTGAGTCTGCCGATCGCCATGTGACCAGGTCACGTGACGTCGGGAGCTGCAGCTCCTTTATGGGTCCGACTTTATTTATTTTAAACGCAGTTTAAAAGATTTCACAGTTCAACCAATGTTTCTCACATCGTTTCGTATTTTGTGAGGCTGGGGTTCGAGAGTTTTGTCACGTCAAAGCTCTGGATATTTCTGATTGATGCTTTTGACCCGTTGTTAGACGTCTGTGAATGTTTGGCAGCTCACGGCTGCGCTCACAGGTGATAACAGCGCCTCTATAGCGGTCAGAAAGAGAATTGCGGTCGCTGTGATAAACTTATCCAGCGTTGCACACCCCCACCTGCTGGGTGCTGGTTGCATTAGACTACAGTTTGATGCAATTCAGTCTGAGGTCAACTTTCCTGTTTTTTTTAAAAATAGGGTGTATGGAGTACAGTTGACGTAACACACTCATAGCATCCTCTCATTTGATTTTCACATATAATCAAATGTTGATGGCAGCACAGTTACACAGAAGTAATACAGACACGTCTGCTTTTTGATAAAACTTGACACTTTTATCATCAATTCTGTACAAAACATGCTGCCTGTCCCTGTTTATTTTAAACTGCAAGTTCAGATTAACACACATGAGGCACCAAGATGGTATAGTGGTTATGGCGTTTGACTTGGGACCCGAAGGACGCGGGTTCGCGTCCCGGCCACTACACACCTTGGGGTGTCTATGAGTGCACACCTATTTCTCCAGCTCCCCGAGCGCCCTCTGGCTGCTCACTGCACCACCTGGGGTGGTTGGGTTAAATGCAGAGACGAATTTCGTCTGTGTATGGGAAACATACGCAGATGACAGACAAACATTATTTATTTTGTCTTGATTTTCAGAAAAATCACACAAAAACAGCCGATTTTGTTTGACCTTGTCACAAGTCGACAAATTAATAGGAATCACTGGTTTTTATTTAATTTCACATCTTGGACTCCATGTTGGCTGCCATAGGCATCACATGGTGAGACTGCACACTGTGAAATAAGACCCAATTTACTTGATTTTTCACAGAAAATCAGTACAAAGATGGACGTTCTGGCAGGTGCATCAACAAATTGTGGGCTTGATTCATCATTTGATAGGCACTTAGCTGCAAAGAACGTCCTTCAGGAACCAGGTGAACATCCCCTGGTGTTTTACGACAGGCTCCTCTCTGTTTACACAGGGGATAAAACTGTCCCTGGAATTGAGGAAGATTACCTGTTTAAAAGTCGTTTCACTTTGAATCTAATACCTTTCATAATGAAATGTGTTCGCTTCAATGTTAATTGCAAAGAGAGTACCATGGCAGAAATTAAACAATGTGCTATGGAATTTTTTGACATGCTCGAACAGCGAAAAACACCCTCAGTGGTGTGCCCAGGTCAAAAGGTCACATCCCACTCGCAGGAAGTAGAAGAGGTTCCCTCTCCTTCAGAGTGCGAATGTGAACAGGTTTTTCATGATAACAAACAACAGATCAGTTCCAGCTGGAACGGTGACTCAGATCGGTTCACAGGGAGTTCTGCTGCCCCTGCCCCTCAGGTTGAAAACCCTGAGAAGAGCAAAGAACCACACAAGGCAGGTGTTCGCTCTCTAGATGAACCCAGATGGTTCGGATCGAACCAAAAGAGTTCTCTCATGGATCTCACAGTGGGTGAGATTCGAAGGCGGTTGCATGGGCACCGTGAACCATTGAAAAATGGTCTGTCCCAACATGTACCCACGAGAAGCGGCCCTCCTGCCCCTGCCCCTCGAACTGCACAGTTCGAGACATGCAATGAGTCACACAAGCTCCAGATTATGGAAACGGCGCCTCCGCGCATGGACGTGACTGAGGTTGTGAGTTGTTTGTCAAATGATTTGAATGTTACAGTGGTTGACCAAGCTGACACAACGTGTGACGTTGTCCTTGATGATAACACAAACAACGTTGTTCAACCTGACGAAGCGACGCGCCGCACTGCCTTTTGCAACAACTCACTGCACACAGTTGACAACATCGTCAACGCTGACAAAGACGCTGACCGCAAACAAATTGCTGATGATCAGCGTCCTGACAGTCCAGATGCTGACAGCAAACAAATTGCTGAAAATCCACGTCCTGAAGGTCATGAGGCAGACAGCCATCATGATGCTGACAGCGACGATGATTACACAGACAGAGTCACACGTACACAGAAACGTGTGGAAAAACCTGAATGGTTTCTGTGTAACTTTATAAAAAGGGGGATAGCTAAGAGAGCTTACCTGCCACTCACATTAGAAGGGGTCCTAGAGCAAGAAGCGCTCCTGGTTTGCGGCTCAGACGTGTCTATCATGTCAGCCAAACTGTTTGAGGAGCTAAGGACCGCCGCTAACGATGTTGACAGGCAAATACCCTTTGTGAAATACACTTATGGTGAGCAACAGGGCCTCGCAAAGACGAGAACAACCCTAATAGCCATGGTTCACATGCAGATTGGCGAAATGTCACTATACCACCCGGTGTATGTGTCTGAACTTGACTCACTCCAGACTCCATTTGTGGTTGGCCAAGATTTTATAAATCGCTTTGAAGCGATTATAAATTATGGCAATCAGACAATGTGGGCCACAGTGAGCAGTCCACTGCCGATCGTGGTGCCTCCCCATGGTCAGGACACTGATTGTCTAACAACAGGTACCGCTGAGGTCACATGGGATTCCCCAACCGAGACCACAAGCCCGGTAAGTGAACCTTCAACTACAGGTGAGACAGAGGAGACTCAACAGGTGGACCAGACTCTGGCCCAACATGTCAACCTCCTCTGCGAGCTGACACCTTCAGCACTCACTGAGCACTACCTACCACCGGTAGAAGATGGTGTGGAGATCCAAGGGTCCCACACCGATGACGCTGTACTGTCCTGTGGGACGGGTAATTCGGCATACAGCCAAGCTTTCAGTGAAGTCTTGGTTCAAGGACATCTGAGCCCACAAAGTGACAGTCTACAACACGCTGACAGTCACTTGGACTTCATGTTACAGATTTTGAGGACCCCTCCTCAAATAAAAGGGGGGCAGACTCACACTTCCTACCACGGGTAGAGGACGGTGTAGAGATCCGAGGATCACACACCGAGAACGCTGTACTGTCCTATGGGACAGGTAATTCGGCTATCAGCCAAGCTTTCAATGAAACCTTGGTTCAAGAGCATTTGAATCTAGAACTACTCAGCAGTGACATAGTTCTTACAGACTCAAAGAGCACCTCTTCATTCAAGAAGTGGGAAGACACACATCACAACGACAGTGACCCGTCGCAGTCTGACCAGTCGGACACACTTGCGACTGCGCCGACAGTTGTGACACACCTGAATTACGCAGAAAGAGGTAAACGTACAGAGGTACGTTGGCCGAAACCTATAAGGTTCCTGTACAAGGCTCCCCATAAACTGCGCGAACAGCTTAAACTAAACAAAGGCATCCTAACTCGTGCCCATGGACGGACGTCCACACCTGTGCGCGTGGTCCCTCATGACCACAGGGGGGTGATGTTAGGCCATGCCCATGTCAAGGACAAAGATTTCAATAACCCCACAAACGACAAAGATCTCGCAAACTCACAGACTTCATGGGAAAACAAGGTCGTCCAAGCACAGGATAGTAAATAAACTAAACAGTTTAAACTATACTAGTTGCGAAAAGAAACCGTTCCAACTAGAACTTAGAAACGCTAAGCATAAAACCCACAACAAAAAACTAACCTTAACAACCGTTTAAATCTGCAGGATTTAATTGACATCGGTTATAAAGCTAAGAACTGTTTTTCTTGTGTGTGACACGTTGGAATCTGACGACCAGAGTGAGTTTGTTGTAGTGAAACGTTGTTTTTAGTTGCTTAATTGCTACTTTTGTGTTATTGAAGTTGTTATTGTTTTCTGAACACTCCCAGCCAAAAGAGGTTTTGATTAATGTAAGTTGAAGACTTAAATGGATTTAACTATGCCAACATGCTGTTCATTTTGTTAAAGATCTCAATCTTTGAAGAGTCATTGTAGATCAATACTACTTAAGGTACTATAATCTACACTGACCTCCCAATCATTTAGGTAGAACCGATTCGATCGTTTCTATTCTAGATCTATTCATTTTGATGAGTCTCGCCATAGACTTCAAAATTTATAGGGAATACCAAATCTTGCGTCGTTCGTCTAAAAGACAACAGACATTTAGACCAAACTAGTTTTCATTTTTTTATTTTAGTTTAACCTAAACTAAATAATGAATGGAGGAATAGTTTGAAAGAAGAGGCCTTCGTTACAGAAGCCCTCCACATTTCTATAGGTATAGATCCCTATATCTGATTTTTACAGCATTGATCCACCCCTTAATTGGTAATTGTAGCTGATCTAATCCATGATAGCTTACATACCAGGTGCATATAGGTAGGGCCTAATGTAAAATCCCAATCATAAGCCCACCTAAAACCACATAATTGCATGACACATTGAACCAGGGTGGCACCGACTGGAAGCCATCCAGCCTGCAACCTTCGATGTGGGGACCTGCTGATCCAACGTTGGTCTTCAACCTTCATCCAAGGGCCGCCTCCTCTGCTTCAATCGAGGGATCCCCTCTACATGCTGATTAAAAACCATTCTTGCTGATGAAATCAATAACCCCCATCGTTGTGGATTTACCGTTGTGGATTATAAGACTTTGTTTTCCAAGGGATCACAGACTCAGTTTTCCATGGGTTAACAGACTATGTTTTCCAAAGGATTGAAAGCTTACCGCAATGGGATTACCTACGAACAGTATGGAATTTCCAAAAACATTATGGGAGTATAATTTTGAACTTTTTTTGACTTTTTTTTTCCACTTGCTGGATTACATAGAGGTCAGAGACATTCGGTGGTATCCTTTCGTGTTGGAACTCATCTCCAAGGACAGGCGATGACTTCCAAAAAGGGGGACTGTAGTGATACAGGCCCTCTGTCTTGACCTTCAAGTACACCTCTCCACATCTCTCTGAAACTCTAAGTGTTACACCTTCTTGAAGCCCTCAAGGAGACGAGTGGACACTTTTATTTTTTACAATTATTATGAATTAATGGACACTAATTAATCAGATTGAACTTTCTCTTTAATGTGTGTTAATTCAGAATTGATCAACAGTATATTTTTGTCATTTAATGATGATTTTACTAAGCTGGTATATTTTAAATATGCCAAAGTTAAGAGAACATCTCAGAATGATCTTGCTTTAAACTGTCTGCTCTATGCAGAATAAGTGTCTAAAGTTGAATGAACAATCCTTCGTATTTGTTTGAACTGTTTTTGGAACGAAGGAAAAGTGCTAGACATAGCTTGCTTTCGGTCTCCCGTCCTTTCTAAAAACAATGAATCTGTTCTCAAAACAAAGTACATGGCTTGTTCACATGCACCTGCATCTTCTGACGTATGTTCTTTTATTTACTGTCTACCCTACCTGTCACTCAGACGAACTGACCTTCAAAGTCACTCCTTCTCTAGTGATGGACAGCCAATCAGCAGGAAGTATGTGACTAAGTCACACCCCCTTCTTAAAGGGGCACTTCCTGCATTTTTGGCTTCAGTGCTTTGGGGAGAACTAACTCGCAACTGGTCTCTCTCCTCTGGGAAAGCTGGAGACGTTCCGGTCAGTGTGTCAACTAGACCTACGTTTCAGCTGGAGTTACAGTAAAGCTTACTGTAACCCACTCACTCATTTCTGAAAGAATTTGTTTTCTGAAGTTTTACTTTGAAAGTTCAGCCAGTGCGATTGGGGCCTGTTCCTGCCGGTGAAAGCGTGCTCCCGGTTCGTCTGATCCAGCCATACACGCACGAAGTCGACTGGACCTGAGCGGGACCACACAGCCCGTTAGTGTCCACAAACTTCTCAGTCCTCACCTCCTCTAGACGTCTCGTCACCAGGTAAAGAGGCTTGTTTGTATGCTGCACGTGTCGGAAGTACAGCTGGACCTGTATGGGAAAGGCTGCCACCCTGGTTGTTTCAAAATAATCAACTCCAGTTAACTTAGCTTTCATCTTCTTCCTCCTATTTCTTATTTTTCATAAGCTATTAATCTGTCAAGTAATGTGCCAACAGTTTAAGTTCATAACTGTCTGTTTGTTTTTAATTTGAATTCTTGTCAACGTAGTTATTAAATCAGAGCTAATATCGATACAAATGTTTAATGTAATTTTTGTGATAGTTTCAATAAAAGGTCTATTTTCTGGTAGACCAACATAAGTTGAAGTCTCTCGTGAAATTACATTTCTGGCTAATCACATCACAGATTTATTGATTTATTCTGAAAAAGTTGAGACCCCGTGAATTGGTGGCATGTTTGTGCAGATAAAAGTCTGCTCAGACCTGCACATCCAAACTATAGGTAAGTCAGTAAACTGACCTCGTAAGTGTTTGATGACACAAACGCCCTATAGATTTGTTACATAAAATAAGATTTCTTCTTCTTCCTGCCACCTTTCATTTTATGTTTTTTCTTGCTTTTAAATATTACATGTTAGAAGGTTTTTCTTTTAACAAATGTAAAATGAATAAATAAATAAATAAAAAATGAGAGGTTGGCATAGACTTTATAAAAAGACAAACATATGTTTTCTCTGTTTAGCATTAAATAAGATAGAACATTTTCATTTGTAGATGTAGTTCTTGTAGTCCAGGACATCTACCACAGTCGATATTTGTGTAAAGCACACAGCATCCTAGCACATGGACTTTTGTGTCTATTACCCTCAGGCAGACAATACAGGAGCCTCCCATCGCGTACGAAAAAAGTCAAAGACAGTTATTACCCATAAGCTGTCAGATTATTGAACTCTTGATAATAATACTGGACAATAACATTGCACTAAGACACATCTGTGACACCTGATATTTTTATTGCTACTGCACTATGCGGCTGTATCATGTATGTCACTATCTATATCACAATTCAATTCATCTCAATGTTACTACCCATGCAATAACCTATCACACAACTTGTGTAGTTTATGTTATGTGCTTGTTATGTCTACTGACAGAGTTTACTGAGTCCTGCAGCCTGATGCTGCCTCTTTTTTTTTACAAGCTACAAACACCTGCTGGCTCTCTCCCTTTTATAAGCTGAGGGCAAAAGCCTGAACAGTGTGGAGGTTTGAGAGTGGAGATTTGGATGGATAGAGTATGTTTGAGAGTACAGGTTGGTAGATTGAAGCCTGCTGTGTACTTATGGTTATTTTTACATTCATCAGTACTCAGTAGAATCCTGCAGATGTTTGTTTGTAGTGCTAGGGAGTTCCTCCATCCTCCCTGGCTGTGCTTGTGTGATCTCTAGCAATTAAGAGATCGTTTGTGCGCTCCTTTTGGAGTGTGTTGGTTAGTGCTCTGGTTCTCTTGTGTAAAGGGTCGTGTGGGCTCCAGTTTAACTAGAGAAGGGAGCCGTTGAGGGTTCTGAGTCGCAGAGACTGGGCTCAGGAGAGCTGTCCCTTGGAGACAGCTGTGTTGGTTCAAGTTCCTTTTTTTGCCTCTTTTCTCTTTTTTTCTTAGCATACATTTACTTTTATAATGTTCTGGTTGGGTAAGGCTGGTAGTCCTGTTTTCGCTTTAGTTTCATCTTTTAGGCCTAGAGTTTTGGTACAGTTAGCCCGCTGTCCAACAGGGTTCTACGGCTCTATAGGAGTTGGCTCTGTTGGGCAACCTTATTTTCCTTTTGGCCGCTTCACCTAACCCATCTTTCAGTTGCTACTTTGTTTCTTTTGTTTGTGACGTGGGACCTGGAGAAGCTGGTGATGGTTCCAGACCAGTGGGAACTGCTACAGAAGACCCCATCAGTTCCTAAAGGATTTTAGTTTAGTCAATAAAAATTTTGTTGAACCATATATATGATGTGTATTTAAGCTTATATTACTACCTGTGAAATACTTATTTATACTAATTCAACCTACTTGCACTGTTATATTCTACCATATTGTTGTTTACTATTTGTCTTTAGGACCTTGTAAATATTATGTTTCTTTTTCACTTTTTGGTACTTTATTTTGTACCCATATTGCATGCTTTAGTATTTCTTGTTTGTTCTTTAGTTTTAGTTTTTAGTCCTGAACATTTCATTGTATGTTAATCTTGTATTAACCTACATATGACAAATAAAAGAAAATAACATGTAGTTCAGTTTGGATTTCCAAAACAATTTTTTTATTGTACTCTATTAATCCCCAATGGGTAAATTAATTATCTGCATTTTTCCCATAGCATATGTGATCACATATACATCTCACATTAGGATGTTGTCAGTCCACGTATTTGAACTGGGGAGTTTTCCAGTGACCCTCCGATTATAGGGCCACGCTCTCTAACCTCTGCGCCACCACTCCCAAGCTTATGGCACCTGGTATTTATTTATTAACCTTTTCAGGGCCAGGCCTCCCTTGCAAAAGAGAACTGTGATCTCAATGGAATTGGCCTAATTAAATAAGGGTTAATAATAATAATAATATTTAACCAGACACATCCCATTGAGATCACAGATCCCTTTTGCAAGGGAGGCCTGGGCCTGAAGGCAGCCTAACATGCATGTTTTTGGTATGTGGGAGGAAACCGGAGTACCCGGAGAAAACCCATGCAACCATGAGCAGAACATGCAAGCTTTACACAGAAAGACTTCCGGTCCAACTGGGGATTGAACCCAGAACCTTCTTTCTGTGAGGCAAATGTGCTAACCACTGAGCTGTCGTGCTGCCTGGGGTA
>JBBPBX010015713.1:0-49081 GCA_038048925.1 Garcialebias charrua
TTGGGTATGTACTTCATAAAAAAACAGTCCTAGGGCTGTGCGATATGACGATATATATCGTGGGGACGATAGAAATGTGTCTATCGTGCTACTTTCCTTCTATCGTCTCTATCGTGATAAATAAGAATAAAAAAATAACAGTCGCAAAGAAGCTTCATATTGTGGTTTTGCGAGATGACGGCGCTGCTTTATGTTTGACGCACGCGCGGGTTTGCGACACATGCTTTACGTTGTTAAACTCGAGTTCAACAGAGACGCAGCCGGCATGAAGCCGGTGTCACCAGATATCTATGGGTGTCACAACATGGAGAAACAGCTGCGCAGGCAGCCCAAGAAGAAGAACTTTTACCAAAAAGAGGGGAAGCTCACCTTGTTAGCTTCCATTATTTAGCTCCGCTGAAACTCGGAGACAAAATGGGTCCAGAGGACACGAAGTCCAACCGAGTCCGAACTCGGGTCCAGTTAACCAATACAAAACAGACCAGAGACACAACAGAACCGGAATCAAACGCAACGTTTTCTCTTTTCTGTTTCTTTGCCTTGTTTACTCCAGATTCCAGTCAGAGCGGATTTCTTCTTCGTGGGTTTTATTAGCAGCCGTTGTTTTACCGCCACCTGCAGGAAAAATTTGGACCAAAGTAGGTCCAAAGTTGGACCAAAGTTTCTACTTTGGTCCAAATTTCCTTGTTCTTTTTGTTCACATTCTTATAATTGTAACTGTATCTGTAGTAAAATAAAATAAAAAAAACTTTGGTCCAAATTTTTCCTGTACACACACACATCGTGTTGTATATTTACAACACGATGTGTGTGTGTGTGTACAGGAAAAATTTGGACCAAAGTTTTTTTTATATCGTGATATATATCGTTATCGTGATATAAAAAAGTCCATATCGTGATATATGATTTTTTCCATATCACCCAGCCCTACCTAGGGCCATAAAAAGGCACCCAGTGGTTTATTTACTCTAAGTATATTTATTTATCTTTGATAGAAACACTTTGTTTTCAAATCCTGCGGTTTGTGACGTCACAAACCGCAGCCACAACCCACCTCAAACCTGAGTCCAGCCCCTCACCTAGCAACCCCTGGTTAGGCTCAACCAGAGCCATATAAAGTGAGAGTTGCGACACTTCCATAGAGTTCCGTTGTAAGAATGGAATGCGGAAGTCACGTGGGTCATGGAGGGGGCGATTTGTTCCATGGCTCTGGTTACAGTCTGACTCTGCCTGCAGTAGCGCTCCGTCGCCGCCAGAGGGCGCAGCTCCACAAGGTTTCCATAGCCGTTGTTTGGAACGATTGACCGCCTGTCGGCGAGTTCAAAGAGTGTCAGAACTCTCTATATATATGGCTCTGGCTCCACCCAGAGCCATATAAAGTGAGAGTTCCGACACCCTTTGAACTCGCCGACAGGCGGTCAATCGTTCCAAACTATGGCTATGGAAACCTTGTGGAGCTGCGCCCTCTGGCGGCGACGGAGCGCTACTGCAGGCAGAGTCAGACTGTAACCAGAGCCATGGAACAAATCGCCCCCTCCATGACACACGTGACTTCCGCATTCCATTCTTACAATGGAACGCTATGGAAGTGTCGCAACTCTCACTTTATATGGCTCTGGCTCCACCCACTTCAGTATAAAAGACATGACGGTTGTTTTTCATGATTTCATGTGTACAGCACTTTGTTGCAGCTGTGGTTGTTTTAAATGGCTTTATAAATAAAGTATAATTGTTATATTTGTTTGCTGACATTATAGTAAACGTGTGTTTGAGCTCAAGTTTTCTTTTAAAAATGAACATAATTGTCAAATACTGTAGCTGATAGGTTCGCTTTGACAGGTCTTCGTGTGCGTGGGCTTCTAAAACCTTCATCTGTTTAAAGCTGGGGTATGTAAGATTGTAATGTAGTCTTAACTTTTCAAACAATATATTTTTAACATATTTCTTCACTCTGTCACTATCTACTGACAAACTGATGTTAGACAAAGTAATCTCTGAAAAAAACTATAGTCCCCTTGCTTCTCTATCAGCATTTATAAAAACACTAAAAACACAGAGTGACCAGGACAATGACAGCCAATAAAAACAGAGTTTGTAACCAGCCAATTAAAAACAGAGCTTGAATTTGAATCAGCCAATAAAAACAGAGCTTGAATTTGAATCTCAGCAGAGCCTCCCCCTCAGAGCCATATATGGCTCTGAGGGGGAGGGATCAGAATGCTTTGCCTGTTGAAAATTTTTCTAAGTTCTGCACTCTACAGAAAGTTACACATAGCACCTTTAAAATTTAATAAGATTAACACTTAAAAAACATTTATTTGCTGAAAATTATAGCAAAGATGTGTCTGAGCTCATGGGCGTAGCCAGAATTTTATGAGGGGCGGTTCGTTTAAAGAAGAAGTTGACCAAGCTAAATTCACATGCCTGAATAGGTCAGTGGAAACAGCGTTGGGTTTCCGTCCGAAACCTTATGGGTTCAATTCCCACATGGTACAACTATTTTTTTTTTTATTCATCCCAGACTGACTGACTGAGGAAGTCTTTCGGACGAAAGACGAAACGTTTCCACAGTTTTTTTGCTTTGTTTTGTTTTGTTTTTTGAATGTCCAGAGAAGCAGACTTAGCTTTTTTAGATTTTTCTACCTGGATTATTGAGCATGCATCAGGGTATACCCTGTATGCATATATAATTTTATTTTATTTTTCAGTTCATACTCATTTTTTTATTTATTTTTTATTTTTATGATTGTCTATTCAAATCAGTTTATTTATATAGCGCCAAGTCACAACAGAAGTCATTTCAGGGCATGTACAGAAACATTAAAATAAGTTAACAGAAACATTCATATTTAAAAATAATAATTTAAGACTATTTTTCTGAGCAGACAGCTTTGAATTTAACTCAATCACAGAACTTTCATCTTGAGCTGATAAATATCTCCTGGAGGTTAAATGTAAACTATATCTTGGCTGCAAATATTCAGTCAAGCTGTGAAGCAGACCGTCTGATTTCAGTCAGTCGCGCTCAGTCTGTCCCTCCTCCGAGACGGGCAGACTGAGCGCAGCTGACTGAAACCAGACTGTCTGCTCCGGATTGAACGAGAGAAACACACCGCTGAAGCCACGGAGCTCGAACGTCCAACGTAAAATTAACGTTACCGCGGTGCCTGGCTAAACAGTCCTCGTGCTCTTTAATGTGGTGCTTTTTCAAATGTTTATTCGTTCAACCTTTATGTAGACCGATAAGTCACATTGAGCCTAGAAGACTCATTTACAAGTGAGATCTGTCTAGACAGACAAGTAGTAATGAAACTGGACACATGTAGGAATTGGAGGCGATAAATTCCTAGACTCTTTCTTCTCGGTTGAGAAGAAAAACTAATATTAAAAAACACCTCGTACAAACAAGCACATAATGACGTAGACATTCCGCAGAGGGGGGAGACGCTGAGAACGGTGAGAAATGTCCATGGATGCTCTCAAGTGCACTGTAAGAGTTCTGATAAGGATGGAATAATCAGCCAATTCCCTCCGGTGAGATCCGTAAACATTCTCGAGGGATGTCGGGAGAATGGCTAAGGACAACGCCTGTGGGAATCAAAGAGTCCTGAAATGATGTCACAATGTTTATTCAGCTGGTTTACTCTGGGTGATGAGTTGGAAATTCCTCGGGGGAGTGGGGGTATGTGTCGGCGTCAGATTACATGTTCTCCAGGCAAATTAAGATAAGGTGGCCTTCAAGGCCAGCCAGGGGAGCCAAATTCAGATAAGCACACAGTTGTTTTGGGGACAGGCAGAACTTAATGACGTCTACCTTGAGTCTGTGTTGGTCCACTTGGTTCCAAAATGTCCAAATCACATGGCCACACCGATGGAACGTGCTGAGTAAAAATCCCCGAGATTTGATCCATTCTGCCCAAAGCATTTAAGTCTGGGCACTCAAGGCACAGACCAAGCCATCATAAAGGCAAGCAGCATGATCTGCATCCTCTGTCCTCACTCCAACTTCCTCCATGCCCTCTCTTAACTACATCCATCCAGTAACCAAGTACCCTCTTTGGCCTTCCTCTTTGTTTTTTTCCTGGCAGCTGCATTTCTAACATCCTTCTACCAATATACAGTACCACTGTCCCTCCTCTGGACATGTCCAAACCATCTCAGTGTGTCCTCTCTAACTTTATCTCCCAGTTGTTCAACATGTGCTGTACCTCTGATGATCTCATTCCTAATCTTATCCGTCCTTGTCACTCCTAAGGAGAACCTCAACATCTTCACTTCTGCCACTTCCAGTTCTGTCTCCTGACTTTTTGTCAATGCCTCTGTCTCCGTAGCATACAGTATAGCTGGTCTCACCACTGTTTGTAAACTTTTACTTTGACCATCCAGGTTTACACTGAGCACTATTGTTTTCTAACACTTAGCCTGATAAAAATAGCTATGCTTACGTACCGCCTTTGTTTGACGTCATACGACCTTAAACTTCTGTTATAAATCTACAACCCAAATATTATTCCACCTCGGTATGCAATGAAATATGCAGTAACCAAGCTTTGAAAAAGCCCTAGAAGTCAAGGTTGCTTGTAGCTACTTAGCTACGTTAGAAGTTAGCATGAAATCGCTGAAACTCCAGAAGAAGCTGATTGGCTGGAATGAAAGTTCGCCTGTGATTTCATTGGTTGAATTTTTTTTATCTCTTCGTGAACTTCCGTTGTTGCTACACAAATAACATGACACACGTCTGTTTTGACCGGTGGGAGGGGAGGTTCCACACTTCATACATCTTTCAGCCGCTGCATACAGACGGTACAGATTGCTGCGCTTGGGCTGACAGTTTATTATAAAGTGGGAGATAACCTTGTGGCCAGTTCGCAACTGCAGAGCATAGATTTTCTTGTGCGCAGATAATGTACGAGCGGTGCACAGTTGCGCAGGCACGCAGCTTAGAGGGAACATTAGTCTCTTGACCGTCTCAATTCAGTAACGCTTCATACAGCCTCCATGGTCCTCAAAGTCTGGATCCTCCAAAGCATGCAGCTTCAGAATTGAGACCCTACTACAGTCTCATCTATTAAAACTAAACATTGTGATACAAATGCTCTGTTAGAATGAAAATCAGGATCAGTAATGCCCATTTTTTAGTGAAAACCTGAATCAGATGGTTAATATTGATATGAAAATGATAGTAAAATGTTCAGAAACAACACAAATTAAATGAAAAGAGATTAAATTAGTATTTTTTAAACATCTTTGCAGTTTTTTTCCCCAGTAAAATTACCTCCATGTTTATTTGAAAATAATTAATCAAAAATAAATAAATAAATATAAGCAGTAAATCTAAAAAAGCTAAGTCAGGTCCTGTCCAGAGTACCAAACTTAGCTTTTTTAGATTTTTCTACCTGGATTATTGAGCATGCATCAGGGTATAGCAAGTAAAGTTTAAATTCCCACCAAAATGTTCAAATACCCAAATCAGGTGATTGCATTTTAAACATTTTGGTATTTTTGATAATAAACAGACTTTTGTTTTTTTCTTGCTGAATTAAATGTTGTTCCTTTGACTTGGAACAGTTCTGGTCCACAGAACATAAAGCAACAACACAAGTGATGTGATGTGAATATAAAGTTATAACTGTCCATATTGTCTGTGTTTCAGTGTTCCCTGCAGATGTTCAGCAGACTCTGCTGATCAGAGGAGATGCTCCTGAGGAACAGAGGCCTGATGTGGACCAGCAGGACCCAGAGCTCCTCCACATCAAGGAGGAAGAGGAGGAACTCTGGACCAGACTGGAGGGAGAGCATCTCGTTGTGAAGGAGGAGACTGATGCCAGCAGGTTTTCATTCACTGCAGTTCATGTGAAGAGTGAGGATGATGAAGAGAAGCCTCTGTTCTTACATCTTCATCAGTATCAAATGGAGGACAGAGATGTTTCAACCAGCAGTTCAGCTGACCAGATGAAAGTAGAAGCTGATGGAGAGAACTGTGGAGGAGCAGAAACCAGCAGGAACCCAGATCTAAATCCTCATGGAGATGCTTCCAGCTCTTCAGAGACTGAAGTCAGTGAAGATGATGAAGAGGACGAGGATTGGAACAATCCTGACTCTCAGCTGGAACACTTGTCAGACTCTGGGTCAACAACTGAAGACAGTGACGAGGACTGGAAGGAGAGCAGAGCTCCTGAGTCAGCTGTAAACTCTGTCAACAAATATTTCAGCTGCTCTGAGTGTGGTAAACAATTTCTGCACAACCGGTCTCTTCAGAGACACATGACATGTCATTCAATAGAAGGACATTCAAGCTGTGTGGGTCAGAAGAAAAGTCTCAGAGAGAAGAACTGGAAAGCCCAGATAGGACCAAAATCATTTTGTTGTGATGAATGTGGCAAATGTTTTAACAGCAATTCACATTTAAACTTACACATGAGAATTCATACAACGGAGAAACCTTTTGTATATGAGGACCATGGACAAAGATTTAGCCAGAATACCAATTTAAATGGGCATGTCAGAGTCCACACAGGACAGAAACCATTTGTATGTAAGGGCTGTGGACTCAAATTTAAATGGAAGACAAATTTAATCAGACACATGAGAGTCCACACCAGAGAGAAGCCAAATGTATGTAACCTTTGTGGACAAAATTTTAGCCACAAGGTTGATTTAAACAGACACATGAGAGTCCACATGAGACAGAAACCTTTTGTATGTGAGGACTGTGGACACAAATTCAACCAGAAGAAAGGTTTAATCCAACACATGATAGTCCACACTGGAGCAAAGCCTTTTGAATGTGACCTTTGTGGACAAAATTTTAGCCAGAAGTCTGATTTAAAGAGACACACGAGAGTCCATATGGGACATAAACCTTTTGTATGTGAGGAATGTGGGAAAAGATTTAGCCGGAAGTCAACTTTAAACAGTCACACAAGAGTGCACACAGGACAGAAACTTTTTGTATGCGAGGACTGTGGACAAAGATTTACCCGGAAGGCTAACTTAATCATACACATGAGTATCCACACAGGACAGAAACCATTTGTTTGTGAAGACTGTGGACAAAGATTCCGCCAGATGTCAACTTTAAACAAACACATGAGAGTCCACACAGGACAGAAACCATTTGCGTGTGAAGACTGTGGACAAAGATTCCGTCAGAGCTCTAATTTATACAAACACATGAGAGTCCACACAGGACAAAAATCATTTGTATGTGAAGACTGTGGACATGGATTTATCCAAAAGACTAATTTAACCAGACACAAAAAAGTACACAAGAAACAGCTCTCCTGAGCAGTGAGGTCAAATTGTTAGTCTTCAGTCTCTTGTTAATCACACAAGAACCTCACAAGAGGGAAACCGTGTAATTGAATATTAAGACAAGTCATAAAGGCACACAAGAGTTCACTCTCATGTAAAACTGCACAGTTCCAGAGTTAGGTAAATAAAAGTGTACCGGTAGTTTCAAAGTTGTTTTTATTCACGTTATTTACTCCTTACTAGGGCCTGACAGATAGAAAATGTGGGTATCGTCAATGCTGATTGTGGGGTTGGGGGATGCTAATGCGGATAACTGTAAACTGAATTTTTTTTAGCTTTGCCCACCCCCAAGAATCAAAGTAAACAGCTTCTTTTAAATGAGCCTGTAGCAGCATAACTAAAGGACAGCTCAATAAACCCAAGCCAACCCTAACTAGGATTTATCAAAAAGGAAAGACTTGAGCCTAATCTTAAAAGTACAAAGTACTCATTTAACAAATATTTGTTTGGACACCACCACCACCCTACTATGAAGTATTAGTTCACCCAGCGCTGTTTCTATTTATTCATGAATGAATCTATTCCACCTGATCAATAGGAGAATACCCTACCACTAAAAGTCCACTCTGAATTATCCTGGTTACCTACAACAACTCACCGCACAGCATGCAGTGTTTCTCCTCAGTCACTTGGATTGGCAAGATGCTCTTTGCGTTTTTTTGTGGACAGGGAGAGGAGGGTGAGACACCTCTGTGTTGCATGTTAGCTTAGCGCTATGTTAGTGCCGGCAATTGTCAACCGGGGTGGGGGTATTAGGATGTGTGAGAGAAGTGGAGCATGCTCTATTCACACAAGAAGAACTGTTGTGCAGGCAACTTCTTGTTGCTCTATAAAATATTTATTGAATCAAGTGTTTTCTAAAAGTATGTAAGTAAACATAGATGTTTAACAACCCATTAAAATACACCAGAATGCAAGAAATGGCATCTACTTTATTCAAAAGTTTCTGGGGAAGACCCCCAGCCACCCCATTACAAATGCTTTTGACCCCAATGCTGGTAAGACACTTTCATCAGTATTTAAGCACTCTGGATTTGCCAACATTTTCACTGTGCGGAACATCTACTGTATGTGTTGATGTGGGAAAATGGCACAACCCTCTTACTCAAAAAGTCATTGAGGAGTCTGGGAGTCCTTAAACCAGCTCTGTGTAAATTCTTCCTTTTAGATTGTGATATTGAATATTCTAAATTTCTTGCAAATTAATTGACTGAAATGTGTCTGTTCAATGTGGTGTCTTATATTTATTTATTTATTTTTAGCTACAGGGCTGTACTCGAAACGTTGTTTATGTTCAAATACAGTTAGTCCTCGACTTACGACGGAGATCCGATCCTGCGCGGCGGCGTAAAGCGAATTTCGACGTAAGTCGGATCATGCGTAAATACAGTACTTTACCTTATACGTACAGTACTGTATTTTACCAAGCACTTAGCCTATCCTAACAGTACCCTACATAATTATCAAAAAACACATTTGGGAGCCATAATGAAGGAAAAAATGAGTTAATTTCCTACTGGGATGCTGGTGAAGCCTTCCTCCGTCCCTCCTCATATGGATTCTCTATTGCGTTTATGTCATAAAACCGCCGTCCAGCTCGGTCCAGAGCGTTTACAGTAAGGTCTGTTAGCATGGTCGCTCGTTGCTCCTCCAAGATCTGCAGCTGCCTGTAGGGGTGGGCGATATGGCTCAAAAATTATATTGTGATATTTCAGAGAATTATAACGATACATTTCGTGATATAACAAAAAAAGTCAAATTTATTTATTTGACAAAATAACAACATGTTGCTTTGCAGTATTATATAAAATTTTAAAAAACGGGGTAATTTTACTGAAATTACTTTATTTAGTAAAGTATTCAGTCTCCAAGTATAAAAATAAAAAAAATTAAAATGATCTGTTATTTACCCTGATGCATGCTCAATAATCCAGGTAGAAAAATCTAAAAAAGCTAAGTCTGGTCCTCTGGACATTCAAAAAGCAAAAAAACAAAACAAAGCAAAAAATTGTAGAGTCCGCCCTCTTCCTAGCTGTTTTCTCAAACTCTCTAACAAGTTTGAGGCAATCCTGGCCAAAGTGGTTCAAAATACCCTGATGCATGCTCAATACTCAAGACTCTACAATTTTTTGCTTTGTTTTGTTTTTTTGCTTTTTGAATGTCCAGAGGACCAGACTTAGCTTTTTTAGATCTGTTATTTAGATTGAAAAAGTCTGCAAAAAAAACAACTAAATACTAAAACAACTAAATACTGTCCTAAAACAACTAAATACCGTCCTAAAACAACTAAATACTGTCAAATGAAGCTTAAGATCTGTTGAGCAGACTGTGTGAGACAACTGAGCCGCGCGCGTGTTTACAGTTTAGCGAGGGAGAGACCCAGCCCGCACACAGCTGCAGCGCGCGGGGCGGGGGGGGACGAGCTCTCTGTACCTGTGCAGTTTAAGCAGGGGGAGAGACAGCTGAGACACGTTGTTTGTTTTTAGCATTTTAGCTAGCGTTACACCAGTACCGACAGGTGGAGGGAGGTGCACAGCTCGGTTTGGTCTTTTGAAGCGTTCGGATATTAAGGGGGCGGGGCGCCCCGACGTATTACGTCATGAAATTATATCATGATATAACTTTTTTGCCCGGGTAAGCATTTTTTACCGCTATTATCGTGAACGATATGATATGGCCCAGACCTAGCTGCCTGTGCTTTTCCACTGCTTCGCGCTGGTTCTGCAGTCAACCTCGGTCCATACGTAATGTCTCCGCCTCTGTATTCCTCCGCCCGTAAAACTGGAAATTGTGTAACTTGGCTTTTCAAAATAAAATTTTCAAAATAAATTTTTAAAAATGTTTTATTATTTTTAATGGGAGATGCGTCGTAACCACAAAACGTCGTAACTTGAGACCGTCGTAAGTCGAGGACTACCTGTACACTGAAATTTCACCTAAGTCGTGACTTGAAGTTGACTTGTGTTGTTATAAGCAGTTGTTTGCACTTTTCAGAGCATTTTTAATAAATGTTGGCAAGATCAATAATATGTCATGATTTTATTCCTGTCACCACCATAAAAAAAGTTTCAGGCTCAGGATTTTTTTTTTACTTTCACCGAGTCCTTCAGTTCAATGAAGTTTGTTCGTGCAGTACTTGAGTGACATAGCACCACTTCAGGTTCAAGATTCTTTGACATTCGCATCATGTGATACATGAGGTGAAATGAAATTGTGTACTCAAGGTCCCATTTATACCCAAAAATACAAAGTATGAAAAGAAACGGTAAATAAGGATCTAAGATATATTCTAAGTGAATGCTAAATAATGCACTAAAAGATCTAAGATATACTCTAAATATTAACAATGTAAAATAATATGGTACTGTATATTAAACAGCAGCCCGAACATGAGTCTTTAGTAGTAGATGGGTATGACTTTATATAGTTTATATACATACATATATAAGTTTTATACAGTACTGTATACTACGATTAGATATAGGTGTAATATAGGTCTTAATCTACAGCAGTTTTTAAATGCAGTTGTCAAAGTCACAGAAATAAAAGTTAGTTCTTTTTTAGGTGGGGTAGACCAGGGTGAACCTTGAATCTCAAAACACATCCAAATGTGTAAACAATTATCTGCCAATCATAAATTAAAATCTCTAAAATAATATTAATAGGAAAATAAAAGACCAACTGCTGGCTGGAGGAGTTGAAGTCTCCTGATTTATCTGAGTCAGAGAATCTTTATTGTCATTTGCACCGCATGTGGAACATGTGATGAAACGAGATTATGTACACAGGGTCCCAGTTACATCCAACAACAAATTGTAAGAGAAGAACAGTAATAACATCTAAGATATGACTAAGGAAAACATCAACTAAAAATACACTAAGCACTAATGTAATAGAAAAACATCATGTATCTGTTGAGGGCCAGAACTTCTTTAAGATCTTGTTGATGAAGAGGATGGCTCTTTATCCAACTGGACTAGCCCGTTAGTTTTCAAAATCTTTAAAAAAAATAGTTTCTGAAAAATGTCCATGCAATTTTAAAGGTTATAATCGCAGAAATGTATGTGATAAACTTGATTTTAGATTAGTTTTTTTATATTAAAGCAGTTGCAAAAGGTAAACGTTTAATAATTGATAGGTTGTGTTTTTGGGTTAATTTTTTTTCCTGATGATTCAGATTTTTTGTTTTTGTTTGTCTCATTCATTTATTTATCCATCCATTCATTTTCTTCCGCTTATCCAGGGTCGGGTTGTGGGGACTTCCCTCTCCCCAGCCACTTAGGCCAGCTACTCCAGGGGAATCCAGAGGCGTTCCCGGGTCAGCTGAGAAACATAGTCCCTTCAGCATGTCCTGGGTCTTTTGCTGGGTCTCCTCCCGGTGGGACATGTCCGGAACACCTCAGTGTTGTGAGGAACTAATGAGATAATAATGATAATAAATAAATAAAATACCCCACAGGATATCTGGATCATCCCTTATGTTGTAGGAGGTGGTGAAGAGACGACACAGAAGACGGGATGCAGAACTTCACTTTAATCAACTCCTACAATTCTGGCGGTAAGCACCCAAAAAACCACCTTATATATCAACCCTTTCACAATACAACATCCGGTCCTCTGGACCTTTCACAATGAAACATACGGTAACACATTTGGTCCACTGGGTGTGAGTAGAGCCCCCTAGTGGTCCACCACACACGCCCCCCCAGAACACCCAGTAAGGTCCATCACTAGTCCAGCATTTTAGGTTTGATCAAACGACCAGAACGGCTGAACCTGGGCCCTGCAGAACCAGTCTGATGAAGCGGGGGGCGACGAGGAGGGGCTGCAGAAGATTCGGGCTCCAATGGTCATTGAGAGTCTCTGGAAGGAGGACCGCAGTCCGTTAGCAATGTGGATGGAGGTCTGCCCCTGCGAAGAGCCTGGGCCGTAACAACCTGATCATCTGACATAACATGAGCTGGTTTAAACCTATAGATACAGACAGTCTCAGTACGACCCCCTAAATCTAAAAGGAAGTGTTTTGGACCTGGTTGAAGAACCCAAAATGGTCCATCATACAACATCTGCAGTGGTGGCCCGGGCATTTTTGTCGACACCACTATCCACATTATTCCTACGTCCCATGATGCTTTGCATTTCTGTAAACGTTCCGTTTAAACAAAAGCTGTGTTTGCTCCGATAAAATGAATGAAAATAACTTTCAAAAACACCCGCGATCCATAGTCCGCCTATGGAAAACAGGCACTTCCGGTGTCGGACCGGAAGTTCAATGCACATTCGCTTCTACAGTGACACCTCCAGGAATATTGTGGATAGCCTTTGTATGATGGACCGTTTCGGGTTCTTCAACCAGGTCCAAAACATTTCCTTTTAGATTTAGGGGGTCGTACTGAGACTGTCTGTATCGATAGGCTTAAACCAGCTCATGTTATGTCAGATGATCAGGTTGTTACGGCCCAGGATCCTCGCAGGGGCAGACCTCCATCCACATTGCTAACGGACTGCGGTCCTCCTTCCAGAGACTCTCAACGTCCATTGGAGCCCGAATCTTCTGCAGGCCCTCCTCGTCGCCCCCCGCTTCATCAGACTGATTACGCAGGGCCCAGGTTCAGCCGTTCTGGTCGTTTGATCAAACCCAAAATGCCACCTTATATATCAACCCTTTCACAATACAACATCCGGTCCTCTGGACCTTTCACAATAAAACATCCGGTAACACATTCGGTCCACTGGGTGTGAGTAGAGTCCCCTAGTGGTCCACCAACGTCCTGTTTACAGCAGTCTGCACAGACTACAACCTGCCTGATGTGAACAGCTGTGGTTTTCACCGGTTTCATCCAAGTGTTTTGTTTACATCAAGTGTGGACCCACATTTCAAGTTTACCTTTCAGTTTATTTGAAGAACGACTGGACTATTCAACTTCAACATTTAATCTAATTCAGGATAAACCTTTTTTTTTTTAAGATTGATTTTATACTTTCATCAGTACTTTAAGTAAAACCACCTAGAATACTTTTATTTTTTCTGTCCACTTTTTTTTTAGTTTTATATGTAACAACAGTGTACCAATGACAAACTGCATCTTTAACTAAAACAGGTCTCTCTTGTAAATGAGTCCTTGCGACTCAATGAGACTAACCTGTAGAAATAAAGGTTGAATGAATCTCTTCATAAATAAAGATTTGTGTATTCATTCCAGAAAAAAGTGAGCATGAGTGTAGCAAAACAGATTCATATATGTGGACATACATAATACACTCCCCGCCCCCCCCAGACACACAAATTGAACGCTTATTATTTATTTAGACACAGAACTACAGATAAGTTCAACAATATCATTTGACTTACAGTGACATCAAAACAACCCTCAACAGCTCACTCTATAATTGTTCATGAAATACACAAGAATATAACTGATGCTTAACAACTCAGTTGCTTCGCGCTCTATACAAACGGTGCGAGAGTTTGGTTTGCATTGCATGCAGTAAGTCAGACTGTCAGACCCCTTCAGGGGTGGGAGTTGTACTCTGCAGGGCTGCCTTCTGTCACCGATTCAGTTTGTAACTTCTATGTGTAACCGGACGGGTATTGATAAAAATAGGCAACTTTAGTAAAAAAAAAAAAAAAAATCTATTTTTAATAAAAAAGTGAGTTTAGTTAAAAGCTTTACTAAAAGTTACCCTTAAGGCACATAGACCCGTTGCAGATGAGGCTTGAGACAATTTCACACACACCAATAAATTGCACAGTAGTTTAATTAAATAATGCAAAGTTAAAATGTTAACATATTTCAC
Source organism: Garcialebias charrua (assembly GCA_038048925.1). Lineage (NCBI taxonomy): Eukaryota > Metazoa > Chordata > Actinopteri > Cyprinodontiformes > Rivulidae > Garcialebias > Garcialebias charrua. Next base: position 14,113 of record JBBPBX010015713.1, read on the forward strand.
AATTTTAAAAAGGTAGTTGCTCAATTCAGTAATACAAGTGCAATTCAGTAAAATGTTAAAAGGGAAAAACCCACACACAGTCTTTATGGCTAACAGGAGTACTGTCACCACCTGGAGGGATTTTGTACCAATCTCACAGTAGTCCAGAGTCCACCCTGGTGAAATCTGCTGCACCCGAAGAGACGTCACTCCAACCGACACCTGTATGATTAGTTGAGCTGGCATCAGTCGGCTCAGCTCGGCCCGCAGGACGCGTGGCGTAGCCCACACCACGCCGTCCAGACAGCGGGCACCAAACAGTCCAAGGACCAGCCGGCAGGCGAGGGATGACCCGGATGGGAGCAGAACCAGTCGGGACAATCCAGACCGCAGCAGACACACGGCCACGAACAAACAGGAAGCAGACGGTCGCCAAGGACAAACAGCAGCAGCTACCAAACATAAATATTAAATAAAATCTGAACGTGTAAAAGAACAGAAAAACTGGCGCTTCACTACTCACCACCGTGTTCCACCTCAACAGGAGAGGGAAACAGGAAACTCGTACATGTGGTCGAACATCGCGACCTGGTACACATAACGCTAGCGCAACACAGCAGCGGACGCTGAGGTCTACCCCGGAAGGCGGGTGACGTGTGCTCAACCCTGAGGACTTGCCCTTTTATCCAGGAAGCAGCCCCAGACCCACCAATCACATCTCTGCATGTGTGGTGCATTTAATGACCGCAGGTCATCTTGCCACATATGGACAGAATTTCTGAATGCAGTCAGGGAGTGGAGGGGATCTGGTTCGGTGGCCTCATAAGTCCATCTCTGCTATTTGTGGATGATGTGGTCCTGTTGGCGTCATTGTGCCGTGATCTTCAGCCCTCACTGAAGCAATTCACAGCCAAGTGTGTGGAATGAGGATCAGCACCTCCAAATCTGAGGCCATGGTCCTGTGGGGTCTTCTGAACATGTCCAACTGGAAGAAGACCCAGAACACACTGACAAGACAATGGCTCTTCACTGGGAACACCTTGGGAGTCATTCAAGGAGAGCTGAAAGAGGTGGAGTGTAAAGACATATTTCAGTCTCCCAGCTCAAGCTGCTCCTTTTGCAACACAACTCCAGAAAAAGCAGATGGATAGTGCAAAACAATTCTAAAACCCAAAGAAACTTGCTGATAGCAGAGCAACAGGACGATCTATTGCAGATAAGCTGACTGGTAATATCTTGTAGGGGTGGGCGATATGGCTCAAATATTATATTGTGATGTTTTACAGCATTCTGACAATAACAATAAATTTCGTGATATAAAACAAAAAAACAGAAATCAAAGTTATTTATTTGACAAAATTAACTTAACATGTTGCTTTGCAGTATAAATTAAAAAAAACAAGGGGTAATTTTACTGAAATTACTTTATTTAGTAAAGTATTCAGTCTCCAAGTATAAAAAAATAAATAAAAAAGATCTATTATTTAGATTTAAAAAGTCTACACAAAATATAGTTCAACAAAATCCACCACAAAAACTAAAGTGCATGTGTTGTTTCCTAAAACAACTAAATAAAATGAAGCTTAAGATCTGTTGGGCATAAATGAAACCTACAACAAAATACGTTGTCTTTAAATGAGCTATAACTTTCAGAACTTGTAACAAGGTGATCAGCTGACCCTGAAGCTTGTTGGTGTTTCAGCTTCATCTATTCATGCAGGAATTATTCATTTATCTGACTGATCTGTATCTGATCACCTGCCTCTTGGTCCGTGGACTGACTGTGGAACTCAAGAGACAGTTGAGCAGCGCATGTTTGTACCGACAGTTTAGGGCTGGGGAGACACAGCCCACACCGGCAGCTCAGAGAGGGGTGGGGGGAAGGGGAGAGAGACGAGTTGTTTGGACCTGCAGTTTAGAGCTGGATGGAGAGAAGCTGAGACGCGCGTTGTTTGTTTTTAGCATTTTAGCTATCTAGTATTGCGCATAACTAATTAGCGTTACACCAGTACAGACAGGTGGAGGGGAGGTGAGCAGTTCAGTATGGTCATTCAAAGCGCTCGGTTAAGGGGGCGGGGCGCCCTGACATATTACGTCAATTAGCATTTCATGATATCATTTTTTTGCCCGGGCAAGCTTTTTTTCCTGGTATTATCGTGAACAATATGATATGGCCCATATATGGATGGAGGACGAAGGAGATGGTCGTGGATTTAAGACGGAATAAACACACCTAACCACACCCCCAAACATAGGAGTATCTACGGTGGAAGTGGTCTCCAGCTACAAGTACTTGGGTGTACACCTGAATGACAACCTCAGCTGGGGAAACAACACTACCAGCCTTATCAAGAAAGCTCATCAGAGACTCTACTTCCTGAGGCGAACTGGTCAGGGAAGCTCCAGTATAGTCGTGCAGCCTTTCAGCCGCGCGGAAACTGTGCGCACTGTCCGCAGAGGGTTGAGACTTCATACTCAAGTGTCCGCCCTGAGCGGCTGCTATCAGCTCCACAGGAAAGGGGCATTTACCTTCTGGACAAATTGAGGTTGACGATTGGTCGTTTGCTGACATGCCTACTGGATTGATTTGACAGGTCAAAAAAAAAAAAGAAACGAGAGCTGGCAGCCCCAGCCGCAGCGGTGTTCTGTGTTTATATGGTGTTAATAAAGTTCTAAAAAAAAAAAAAACGGAGCTCTGGCCCTGCAGCCCACACATCAGACCAGCTCACCAGGAAATCTCCAGACCCTCCTGCAGCCACACTGGACATGATTTTCACAAGCTCGGCTGGGCAATATATCAACATTTTTAAAATATCGAGATAATTTTTTTGGGCGATATAAGTTGAAACTATCTCGATATAAACAATATAAGTTTTATACTTGAAAATCCTCCTGCTGCCTTCTTTCTCCCACTCGCCCCCCTCCCTCTCCTTCACTGAACAAAAACCCCGCCCCTCAGCGGCCCCCTCCTTCCTGCCTGCAGGAGGTGGGCGGAGACTTTGAGCACAAGTAAACATGCAGATATGAAGAGCTGCTAGCTGCTGAAGGAAAAAAAAAGTTCTTTCTGAGTTAGTTTGGATTTAAATTGTCAGATGAGGGCAGAAAAATTATTTTTGTAGACAATGCTGAAAATAGTCCAGACGAAAAGTCGGAACTATAAATCTTTTTCACCATTTAAACAGTGGAGTGGAGCATGAACCGTGAAACGGCAAAACCGAGTGTTTTTACAGCCTGCTGCTTCCTTAAAACAAACCACGTGTCCGAGCTCATATAACCGTGCTGAGCTTTATGAGAGGAGCAGAGTGAGGTGGAGACATTAATAAATCAGCAGTTTATCATATCGCTAAAGACACTGTCCTTAGCGGCTAACAAGATGGCTAACGCTTTAGCCGTCTTGTTCCACAGCTGAGACTGACTGTGTCTTTAGCGATATGGACAAATTCCTTCATTTATCACCATTTCAGTTATGGTGTCAACGGAGGAGGAGGAAGAGATTGCTTGTCTCTTGGAAAAAACAAAAGGCCATATCAGGGATGAAGAAGGGGAAGTCGATACATTGGCATCGCATACAAAACAGTCCATCACTGGGCAGTTTATTGTGCAACGGAGTACGCGTACGTAAAAATTGACCTTTGCATAGACATGCCCTGCGGGCGTCTGCTTTAAATCTAATCCGGTTTGCGCGGACCTCAGCTGAGTGACGTATGCCCAAGTATACTGGAGGCTTCAGTCCTTACCTCATTCTATGGGTGTGTAGTAGAGAGCAGCCTGTGCTCCAGCATCAACGTGTGGCATGGAGGCTGCACAGCTGCTGTTAAGACTCATGAATCCCTTGTCAGGATTATCACTGTGAAAATTAGTGTGAAAAATATCACTGTAATGCCACTTGATTGCTGATATGTGCTGCTGACTAGCCATGATGCTGATTTCATGCTGCTGATTTATTTCATTTTGCTGCGTTCAAGACATCTTGACCTTATACTGTATATTTATAAACCTTAACGTGGTCTTTCTGTGTCTGTTTGTTTCGCCTTCCTGTCCTCTCAAACCCCAGCCGGTCAAAGCAGATGGCCGCTCGACCTGAGCCTGGTTCTGCTGGAGGTTTCTTCCTAGTAAAAAGCGAGTTTTTCCTTTCCACTGTTGCCAGTGGGCTTGCTCAGGATGGGAGACTGTGACGAAGTGACAATTCACAGCAATCTGCTGGCTTTCTTAGATAGATGTGCTAAGTGTTCAAACTGGTTTAAAAGAAGCCGTTTACTTTGATTATAGGGAGTGGACAACGCTTTAAAAAAATCAGCTAATGTATTGGTTATCCATGTTAGACACCCCCCGCCCCCAAACTCTGTATCAACAATAGCCAAAATTTCCATATCGATCATGCACTAGTAAGGAGTAAATATTGTGAATAAAAAACTCTTTGAGATCTATTTACCAAACTCTGGCACTACGCAGTTTTACTTTAGGGTGAACTCTCATGTATCTTTAGGACTTGTCTTAAATCATTCAACCTTTATTTATACAGATTAGTCTCACTAAGCTTTGGGAACTCGTTTACAAGAGAGACCTGATTTTAACAAAGAATGATGACAACAGTAGACATAATATTCAGTTAGACTGTTTCCCTTCTGTGAGGGTTCTCGTGTGTTTAACAGCAGATTGAAGTCTAAAACTTTGACCTCACTGCAGAGGAGAGCCTAGTTTCCTATGTACTTTTGTGTGTCTGGTTAAATTTGCCTCATGGCTACATCCATGTCCACAGTCTTTACATACAAATGGTTTCTGTCCTGTGTGGACTCTCATGTGTCTGTTTAAAGAAGTCTTCCGGCTAAATCTTTGTCCACAATCCTCACACAAAAATTTTTTCTGTCCTGTGTGGACTCTCATGTGTTCATTTAAAGTAGTCTTCCGGCTAAATCGTTTCCCACAATCCTCGCATACAAAAGGCTTCTGTCCAGCGTGGATTTTCATATGTGACTTTAAATAAAAATTCATACTAAATCTTTGTCCACAGTCCTCGCATACAAATGGTTTCTGTCCCATGTGGATCCTCATGTGTCTGTTTAAAGAATATTTTTCACTAAAACTTTGTCCACAAAGGTTACATTCAAATGGCTTTTCTCCAGTGTGGACTCTCATGTGTTTCTTTAAACCTGACTTCAAGGTAAATTTGTGCCCACAGTCCTCACAGACAAAATGTTTCTGTCCTGTGTGGACGCTCATGTGTCTATTTAACGCAAACTTCTCACTAAAACTTTGTCCACAAAAGCTACATTCAAATGGCTTTTCTCCAGTATGGACTCTCATGTGTTTCTTTAAACCTGTCTTCAAGCTAAATCTGTTCCCACAGTCCTCACATACAAAAGGTTTCTGACCAGTGTGGACTGTCATGTGTAAGTTTAAATGAGACATCTGGCTGAATCTTTGTCCACAGTCCTCACATTGAAAGGACTTCTCTCCTGTGTGGACTTTCTTGTGTCGGATTAAATTGGTCTTCCAGTTAAATTTGTGTCCACAGTCCTTACATACAAATGGTTTCTGTCCAGTGTGGACTCTCATGTGTGTGTTTAAATGAGTCTTCCGAGTATATCTTTTTCCACAGTCCTCACAAACAAAAGATTTCTGTTCCGTGTGGACGCTGATGTGTAAGCTTAAATCTGTTTTCAGGCTAAATCTTTGTCCACAGTCCTCACATTCAAATGGCTTCTCTCCTGTGTGGACTTTCTTGTGTCTGATTAAATTAGTCTTCCAGTTAAATTTGTGTCCACAGTCCTCACACACAAATGGTTTCTGTCCTGTGTGGACTCTCATGTGTATGTTTAAATTCATCTCCTGGGTAAATCTTTGTCCACAGTCCTCACAAACAAAAGGTTTCTGTTCTGTGTGGACTCTAATGAGTTCATTTAAATCTGTTTTCTGACTAAATCTTTGTCCACAGTCCTCGTATACAAAAGGTTCTTCCATTGTATGGATTCTCATGTGTAAGTTTAAATGTGTATTGCTGATAAAACATTTACCACATTCATCACAACTAAATGATTTTGGTCCTGTCTGGACGTGTTCCAGCTGCGAGTCAGGGTTGTTCCCATCCTCATCATCGTCCTCACTGACTTCAGTCTCTGAAGAGCTGGAAGCATCTCCGTGAAGATTTAGATCTGGGTTCATGCTGGTTTCTGCTCCTCCACAGTCCTCTCCATCAGCTTCTACTTTCATCTGGTCTGCAGAGCTGCTGGCTGGAACATCTCCATCTTCCATTTGGTGCTGATGAAGCTGTGAGAACAGAGGCTTCTCTTCATCATCCTCACTCTTCAGAGGAACTCTGGTGAATGAAAACCTGCTGGCATCAGTCCTTTCTTTCACTTTGAGCTGCTCTCCCTCCAACCTGGTCCAGAGTTCTTCCTCTTCCTCCTTGATGTGGAGGGGCTCTGGATCCTGCTGATGAAGCTGTGAGAGCAGAGGCTTCTCTTCATCATCCTCACTCTTCAGAGGAAATGCGTTAAATGAAAATCTGCTGGCACCTGTCTCCTCCTCTACAATGAGCTGCTCTCTCTCCAGTCTGGTACAGAGTTCCTCCTCTTCCTCCTTGAGGTGGCGGAGCTCTGGGTCCTGCTGGTCCACATCAGGTCTCTGTTCCTCAGGAACATCTACTCTGATCAGCAGAGTCGGCTGAACATCTGCAAGGAACATTGAAACACAGACAATATGGACAGTTATAACTTTATATTCACTTATACATCACTTGTATTGTTGCTTTATGTTCTGTGAATTAGAACTGTTCCAAGTCAACGTGAACATTTTACTATTATCTTCTTAGTAATATTAACCATTAGGGGTGCAAATCTCTGTGTTTGGAGATTCGATTCGAATCAGATTTTTGGTGTCACGATTCCATTCAGAAATGATTTTCGATCCAGAAACTATTTTTCTATTGAAATGGTCAAAAAATTTGTTTAAATTATATACATTGTAATCGACAAGATGAAAAGATTAAACAACAATGTAAACAAAACATTTATCTAAAACAATTTTAGGTTCCTTACTGTATCAAACCTTTTTGCATCATTTTGTATTTTACCAAAACATATAAAATTATTTAACTTAAATTACCAGTATTAGATTGGCTTAGCTGCTTGGGTGTTTTTATTAAAAAAATAAAATAAAATAAAGAAAAAATCTATCCATCCATCCATCCATCCATCCATCCATTTTCTTCCGCTTATCCGGAGTCGGGTCGCGGGGGTAGCAGCCTAAGTAGGGAGGCCCAGACTTCCCTCTCCCCAGCCACTTGAAGCAGTTCCTCCGGGGGAATCCCAAGGCGTTCCCAGGCCAGCCGAGAAACATAGTCCCTCCAGCGTGTCCTGGGTCTTCCTCTGGGTCTCCTCCCGGTGGGACATGCCCGGAACACCTCACCAGGGAGGCGTCCAGGAGGCATCCTAACCAGATGCCCGAGCCACCTCAACTGGCTCCTCTCGATGTGGAGAAGCAGCGGCTCTACTCCGAGTCCCTCCCGGATGACTGAGCTTCTCACCCTATCTCTAAGGGAGAGTCCAGACACCCTGCGGAGAAAACTCATTTCAGCCGCTTGTATCCGAGATCTCGTTCTTTCGGTCATAACCCAGAGCTCATGACCATAGATGAGGGTGGGAACGTAGATCGATCGGTAAATTGAGAGCTTTGCCTTTTGACTCAGCTCTCTCTTCACCACGACAGACCGGTACAGCGCCCGCTTCACTGCGGACGCTGAGAAAAAATCTAGGAAAAAATCTAGGAACAAATAATTCCTCCAGAGGACAAAATGGCATCCAGTGTGTAAGCTGTGTTTCGGAGGAGCTCCTGTTGGCCGTGATGAAAAACTATTCTTTATAACTGCACTCTCACTACCTTTGGGCTGGATTTTGTTTCTAAGGCTGGTATCACCATAGAACTGAGTCAACAAACTGGCAATATGGCCTCAAAGCAGAAAATAAATCAAAGTTTTGTCTTTGTCTCCCGTGGCCTATTGCTAAAGTCAAAGTCAACTTTATTGTCAGAACTGCTATATGTACAGGACATACACAGGATTGAAATTGCGTTTCTCTCTCAGTCCCTCGGTGCAACAGTAACCATTTAAACACTAAAACATTTAATAAACATAAGCATAAAATAGTAAAAGTGTAACACTGTCCTGACAGTTACACCAACACTAAAACACTAAACATTTAATGAACATAAGCATAAAATGAAATGATAAAAGTGTAATACTGTCCTGAGTTATTGCATAGTAGTATAAAAAATATAAAAAGTATATCTATAAAATAAACTGAAGGTTCTGGCATTGACATTTGCAAAGAGTGGCAAAGCAGCATATGAGTTAATGTACATGTATGAGGTAGTTGATGTTGGTATAGAGGCAAAGTGGCATATGCAGTAAGGCACATTGGGCATCCTTAAATAAGGCTAGTCAGAGAATACTGTATATGTATCAGCAGTAGTGTAGATATAAAAGTAGTGTAAATGTAAACAGTAGTAATAAATGTAAACAGTAGTAATAAATGTAAACAGTATTAATAAATGTAAACAGTGAATGTAAACAGTAGTATGACTATAGGCAGTAATGTAATACAAACATTAGTGCAAATATGAGAAGTAGTGCAAACTGAATGAGCACATGACCGAGAGTTTAGTGAATAACCCGTTTGATGACACAGAGTCCAGTGTTAAAATCTTTGTGTTGAGTGGTAATGTGTGAGAAAGTTTTTTGTGTTAAGGCAGTTCAAATGGGAGGGGAGGCAGAGCAGGCAGAGTGTTTAGCATCCTGACTGCCTGATGAACAGAGCTGTCTCTCAGTCTGCTGGTTCGAGCCTGGAGACTCCTCAGTCTCCTCCCTGATGGCAGCAGTCTGAAGCAGCTGTGTAGTGGGTGTGTGGGATCACCTGCCATGCAGAGGGCTTTCCGAGTGAGGCGTTTGCTGTGTAAGTCCTGCAGTGAGGGCAAGGAGGTGCCGACGATCTTCTCAGCTGCTCTCACGATGCGCTGGAGGCTCTTGCGGCAGGATGCAGTACATGCACCAAACCACACAGTGATGCAGCTGGTCAGGACACTTTCTATGGCACCTCTGTAGAAGGTGCACATGATGGGGGTTGAAGCTCCAGCCCTTTTCAGCTTGCGGAGAAAGTAGAGACGCTGGTGAGCCTTCTTGGCCAGTGATGCAGTGTTCCTGCTCCAGGACAGGTCCTCTGAGACGTGCACTCCCAGGAACTTGGTGCTGTCCACTCTCTCCACTGCGGTGCTGTTGATGGTCAGAGGGGCATGTTGGACATCCATTTCTTTCCATAAGCTAATGCTAAAGCCTCAGACCACCGTGATGAAAACGCTGATGAGGTGGCAGCTTTGCCGGGCTCTGGAAGGAAGGACGAGTCGGTTCTAAGGACAGACCTCCTGGTCTCATTAAGTGCTGATGCTGTAGCAATGATTAAGATGGAACTAAGAGTGGCTCGGACGGGAGGATTTTAGCTTCATCAGGAGCGAGTTGCAGGTGGTCCGGGCCGAGTTAGCGAGCTCCGCCACGGGTTTCTGAATGGAGCTCGACTGAGTTGGATCTGCTGCTTTGGAAACGGCAAATGGTTTGTCGTCACACTCGGACAAGCTGGAAAGGCTGCGTGGGATGGTGGTGGAGTTGAGGACTGAAGTTGATGGGCTTAAAAAACTGTTTGAAACCATGGAGGGGCAAACTAAACGTGATACCATTAGAATTATTGGACTTCCTGGGTTGGCGGGTGAATGCTCATCCACTATAGTTGCTAAAATGTTAATGTAAGTCCTAAAACTGGATAAACCACAGCTGATTATGTGTACCGGACACGGCAGGAGAAATTCGGATGGAGGACACAGAGTTGTTCTGGCCAGGATTCACTACCATCGGGAACGTGTGGAGATTCTACAGCAGGTGCGCAGCAGTGACCGGATCATCTTCAAAGGATCATTATATTCATCGCGGCTGACTACGTCCCAGGAGTGGCAAGAGCACGAGCAATGTTCAAGAAGGTGAAGAAGCTCCTGCGGAACCAGACGAGGTTTTGATATGGTCTTCTCTCCGTATTACGCACAGAGGGATGGATATGGTATTTGTCGACCACAAAAAAGCGATGGAATACAACAAAGGAAATATTGTTCCAGCAGTGAGTGGCGGAGATGGAAACAGATAAAAAAATTATCCAAATAACCTCCGGATTGGCCTTTTTTAATCAACAACTTTTATTAAACCTGTTCTGGACTCAAATTGTTGGTTGTGGTTCTCTGGTGGTGGTATGCATAACATTTTATTTATATTAGGGTGCACAGTGTTGATGCTTTTTAGGGCTGGGCGATATGGACCAAAATTAATATTGCGATATTCGATATATATCCATCCATCCATCCATCCATCTTCTTCCGCTTATCCGGGGTCGGGTCGCGGGGGTAGCAGCCTTTGCCTTTTGACTCAGCTCTCTCTTCACCACGACAGACCGGTACAGCGCCCGCTTCACTGCGGACGCTGCACCTATCCGCCTATCGATCTCACGCTCCAGTTTTCCCTCATTCGTGAACAAGATCCCGAGATACTTAAACTCCTCCACTTGGGGCAGGACCTCCTCCCCGACCCGGAGAGGGCATGCTACCCTTTTCCGGCTCAAGACCATGGCCTCGGATTTGGAGGAACTGATCCTCATCCCGGCCGCATCACACTCGGCTGCAAACCGCTCCAGTGAAAGTTGTAAATCACGAACTGATGAAGCCAGTAGGACCACATCATCTGCAAAAAACAGAGAAGCGATTCTAAGGTCACCAAAACGGATCCTCTCAACACCTTGGCTGCGCCTAGAAATTCTGTCCATAAAAGTTATGAACAGAATCGGTGACAAAGGGCAACCTTGGCGGAGTCCAACTCTCACCGGAAACGAGCCTGACTTACTGCCGGCAATGCGGACCAAGCTCTGACACCGGTCGTACAGGGACCTAACAGCCCTTATCAAAGGGCCTGGTACCCCATACTCCCGGAGTACCCCCCACAGAACCCCCCGAGGGACGCGGTCGAATGCCTTCTCCAAGTCCACAAAACACATGTAAACTGGTTGGGCAAACTCCCACGCACCCTCCAGGACCCTGCTGAGGGTGTAGAGCTGGTCCAGTGTTCCACGACCAGGACGAAAACCACACTGCTCCTCCTGAATCCGAGGTTCGACTATCCGACGGACCCTCCTCTCCAGAACCCCTGAATAGACCTTACCAGGGAGGCTTAAGAGTGTGATCCCCCTATAGTTGGAACACACCCTACGGTCCCCCTTTTTAAATAGGGGAACCACCACCCCAGTCTGCCAATCCAAGGGAACTGCCCCCGATGTCCACGCGATATTGCAGAGTCGCGTAAGCCAACACAACCCTACAACATCCAGAGCCCTAAGGAACTCCGGGCGAATCTCATCCACCCCCGGAGCCTTGCCACCGCGGAGCTTTTTAACCACCTCGGCGACCTCAGCACCAGAGATCGGAGAACCCGACCCAAAGTCCCCAGGCTCCGCTTCCTCAGTGGAAGACGTGCCAGTAGGATTGAGGAGGTCTTCGAAGTATTCCGCCCACCGACTCACAACATCCCGAGTTGAGGTCAGCAGCACGCCACCCCCACCATAAATGGTGTTGGTCGCGTACCTCTTTCCCCCCCTGAGACGCCGGATGGTGGACCAGAATCGCCTCGAAGCCGTACGGAAGTCATTCTCCATGGCCTCTCCGAACTCCTCCCACGCCCGAGTTTTTGCCTCAGCAACCACCCGAGCCGCATGCCGCTTGGACTGCCGGTACCTATCAGCTGCTTCCGGGGTCCCACAGGCCAAAAAGGCCCAATAGGACTCCTTCTTCAGCCTGACAGCATCCCTCACTGCCGGTGTCCACCACCGGTATGTTCGATATATATCTCAATATATTTTTCTTTCCATAAAATAATAACAAAAATATAGTTCTGAGTCACAGCTTTGTCCCAGTTGTCACAAAGCAACATTTATTAACAACCAGCTGTAACTCTACAAAATAAATGTCTAAAAAATAAACTATTTACATACATTACTTTATTTTTTAAACATTTATTTACACATATTAAATAATAATCCTCTTCAGCTGAGAGCAGCTGTGGCTAAGAGGCTAGAGCAGTCTCCTCCAATGGGAGAGCTGGGAGTTCAATTCCACCAGCAGTCACATGCTGAAGTGTTCCTGGGCAAGACACTGAACACCTCATTGCCTCTGATGTGTGTCCCATCTGTGTATGGATGTGATAAAGCACTGATTAATCCTTGTACAGATCTAGTAGAGTGCTGTATGAATGGGTAAATGAGGACACAGATTGTGTTGTAAAGAGATTTGAGTGTCTTAATTAGATAGAAAGGTGCCTTCATATTGTCAGTGTGTTTGTGAACTGCAGTAAAGTGAGCCTCCACTCGGAACTGTGAAACGGCAACAGCAAGTGTTATTAAAGTCTGCTTCCTTAAAACAAACCACGGGTACAGGCTTATTTACCCGTGATGAGCTTTATAAAAGGAGCAGAGAGAGGTGGCGACATTAATAAATCAGCAGTTTATCATTTCGCTAAACACACGGGTCACTCTCAGCTGTGCAAGAAGACGGCTAATGCGTTAGCCATCTTGTTAGCCATCTTGTTAGCCGCTAAGGACCCTATCTTAAGCGATATGATAAGCTGCTGATTTGTTAATGTCATGCTTCCTCTCTGTGTTCCTCTAAAGGCACACAGCACGGCTAAATGAGCTCTGAACTATAGTATTTCAAATACAAACCGGATTCCAAAAAAGCTGGGACATTAAACAAATTGTGAATAAAAACTGAATGCAATGATGTGGAGATGGCAAATGTCAATAATTTATTCGTAATAGAACATAGATGACAGATCAAAAGTTTAATCTGAGTAAATGTAACATTTTTAAGCAAAAATATGTTGATTCAAAATTTCACAGTGTCAACAAATCCCAAAAAAGTTGGGACAAGTAGCAATAAGTGGCTGGAAAAATTAAATTGAGCATATAACGAACAGCTGGAAGTAGTGGTGGGCGATATGACAATATATATCGTGGGGACGATAGAACGTTTCTACTTTCCTTCCATCATCTCTATCGTGATAAATAAGAATAAAAAAACAACTGTCGCAAAGAAGCTTCATATTGTGGTTTTGCGAGATGACGGCGCTGCTTTATGTTTGACGCACTCGCGGGTTTGCGACACATGCTTTACGTTGTTAAACAGCTGCACAGGCAGCCCAAGAAGAAGATCTTTTACCAAAAAAAGGGGGAAGCTCACCTTGTTAGCTTCCATTATTTCGCTCCGCTGAAACTCGGAGACAAAATGGGTCCAGAGGACATGAACCCAGAATCCAACAGAGTCCGAAATCGGGCCCAGTTAACCAATACAAAACAGACCAGAGACACAACAGAACTGGAATCAAACGCAAAGTTTTCTCTTTTCTGTTTCTTGCCTTGTTTACTCCAGCTTCCAGAGTGGATTTCTTCTTCGTGGGTTTTATTAGCGGCCGTTGTTTTACCGCCACCTGCAGGAAAATTTTGGATCAAAGTAGAAACTCCTTTTCTACTTTGGTCCAAATTTTTCCTGTACACACACACAGACATCGTGTTGTATATATCGTGATATATATCGTTATCGTGATATAAAAAAGCCCATATCGTGATATATGATTTTTTCCATATCGCCCAGCACTAGCTGGAAGACCAATGAACACTAATTAGGTCAATTGACAACATGATTGGGTATAAAAAGAGCTTCTCGGATTGTCAATGTCTCTCAGAACCCAAGATGGTAAGAGGATCACCAATTCCACCATTGTTGCGCAGAAAGATAGTGCAACAATACCAGGATGGTGTTACCTAGCGTAAAATAGCAAAGACTTTTAAGTTATCATCATCAACCGAGCATAACATCATCAAAAGATTCAGAGAATCTGGAACAATCGCTGTGCCTAAGGGTCAAGGCCGTAAAACTCTACTGGATGTTTTTAATCTCCGGGCCTTTAAACGTCACTGCACCTCAAACAGGAATGCCACTGTTGAGGAAGTGTGGCAAAATGGAAGACTGTTCTGTGGTCAGATGAGTCTGATTTCAGTCAGCCGCACTCAGTCTCCCGAGGTCACGGACATGCCGTGACCTCGCTAAATCAGCTGCTTTACGAGCTTAACCGTAAGGTGGAGGCGGTTTATGAGAATCGCAGGCCACCCGCGGCTTCTGGGACTCGTCAGTGTGGTGGGTTCAACCTGGAGGAGGATTCATAGTAGGGGTGGGCGATATGGCTCAAAATTTATCTCGTGATATTTCAGAGCATTATCACGATAATGATAAATTTCGTGATATAAAAAAAAAACAGAAATCAAATGTATTTATTTGACAAAATTAACTTAACATGTTGCTTCGCAGTATTATATAAATTTTTAAAAAACAACAAGGGTTAATTTTATTGAAATTACTGTACTTTATTTAGTGTAAAGTATTCGGTATCTAAGTATAAAAATAAAAAAATAAAAATGATCTGTTATTTAGATTGAAAAAGTCTGCACAAAATATAAACAAAATCCACCACAAAAACTAAAGTGCAGGTGTAGTTTCCTAAAACAACTAAATAAAATGAAACTTAAGATCTGTTGAGCATAAATGAAACCTACAACAAAATATGTTGCCTTTAAATGAGCTATAACTTCCAGAACTTGTAACAAGGTGATCCTGAAGCTTGTTGGTGTTTCAGCTTACCGTAATCTATTCATGCAGGAATTATTAATTTCTCAGACTGATCTGTCTTTGATCACCTGCCTCTTGGTACGTGGACCGACTGTGGAACTCAAAAGACAGTTGAGCAGCGCGTGTTTGTACCGACAGTTTAGAGCGAGGGAGACGCAGCACCGGCTGCTCAGAGCGGGGGGGGGGAGGGGGAGACATTTGAGCTGTCTGTACCTGCAGTTTAGAGCAGGGGGGAGAGAAGCTGAGACGCGCGTTGTTTGTTTTTAGCATTTTAGCTAGCTAGTATTGCACGTAACTAATTAGCGTTACACCAGTACAGACTGGTGGAGAGGGGGTGCGCAGTTCGGTTTGGTCGTTTGAGGTGCTCGGTTGTTAAGGGGTCGGGGCGCCCTGACGTATTACGTCATGAAATTAGCATATCATGATATAACTTTTTTGCCCAGGCAAGCTTTTTTTTTACCGGTATTACCGGGAACGATATGATATGGCCCGGCCCTAATTCATAGCATGGATCAGTGGAACTGATTCCCACAATTAGACCATTTTGGATTTGGATCGTCCAGATGGACACTCAAGGCTGCAGGAAAAGAAAACTGCCTGAAGAAAATCAACAATCAAGCTTATCTGAATCTGACTTCCAAACAGCCTTGGAAATGGGCTGACTATCAAATTTCTCCTGGGTCATGAGTAACCGAGGACAACAACTGCATCTATCGGTTATAAAACAAAGATTTTTAGCCCAAATGTCTCATACAGAGAACAGTTTGTAAATGTCCATCTAGTGATTACTTTCTGTAAGTTTGATCAAAATCTGTCTTGTAGTTCATGAGTTATTTATAGGGGTGTAACGGTACGCTAAAATCACATTTCGGTTCGGTTCAGTTCAAGGAGGGCTCGGTTCGGTTTATTTTCAGTACAAAAAAAAAGACAAAACAAAGACTTACAAAATGTTTATTTTGAAAATATGCCAAAATACGTTTGTATAAAAATAAATAAAAGTGACCCATTTGGATGATATTTTAAATAAACGGCATTCTTTACAATACATAAACTATACTAACAATAATAAAAATCTTAATAAATACAATAACAGTCAGAACCAGAACAATAAAGGCCTAGTTATACTCGCGCTTTGGTCCGCAGGCTGGAGCGCGCGCGCTGCGCGCACTGAATCGTGCGGCTTTATGCGTTTATAGTGTCGCAGCTGTGTTTATGGTTGACGCACGGCGGCGCATGGCAACGTGCTGTTCTTTAAGCCCAGTCCACGGCGTCAACGGCAAAAGTCAACGGCGCCGCGCGCGCACTAGGCTTGCAGAGTTTCAAAAATTCGGAGGTGCGCGACACGCGCCAAGACGACGCGCGGGGACAACGCGCAGGGGCGGGGACTGCGATATTGCGTCCCTTTTGGCGCGCGCCCCCTCGCGCGCTGCGCGACGCGTCAAGTATAAATCTAGCTTAAGCAGCAACAGACTGTTTACAATCTAACTAATTAAAGTGCGTCTTTCACGTTAAACACATGTTGTTGCCTTTTCAACCTAACATGTCTAAAACTCCAATTTTCATCAAAAATACAGATCATATCTCAAAATAAAATGTGCTACTACTACCTTTTTTGTCTTCCCTCGCTACTCTGTCTAAAAATAGTGCCCTCAGCGGTAAACCGGAAGTGACATCACAGGAGGGACTCATTCCTGCTTTAGCTAAGAAAGATATGGGATCGCACCAGGAGGAGGCGACAGATTACAAAGTTGTTTTGACATAAGTATGTCATCTCTGACTATTACATCAAATATCTAGCCAAATAACTTCTAGATATATACTACCTAAAGCTAAAAATAGTTTATATTTACATATAGCCTAAATATAGAGATACAGCATTAATTACACCACTGATGGATTTAACTACATAAGCCTTAGCTCCCTAAACAATTACTTTTTCCATCCTAAACCACTCAGTGGATATTTTTTCTGCTTTCAGAGTGTAATTATAAAGGGCTTATTTACTAAACGATTGCCTGTATAGCATATTTGTGATGAAATTCAATTTTTAATTAATTTTTTAAGACATGCAACACGGTCGCGCTAGCATAAAATTAGCATCGTTTTTTGTTCCATCTAAAGTCTTTTATATCTCCTAAACCACTCAGTGGATATTTTTTCTGCTTTCAGAGTGTAATTATAAAGTGCTTATTTACTAAACGATTGCCTGTATAGCATATTTGAGATGAAATTCGATTTTTTATTAATTTTTTAAGACATGCAACACGGTCGCGCTAGCATAAAATTAGCATCGTTTTTGTTCCATCGCACTGGCGGTTCTGGACACGGGCCCACACGGGCCAGTGCCCGTGTATCACGGAGCCTGGCCCTCCCTCTGGCCCTCCCTCTGAGCAAGAAGCGGAAACCATCCGATACCAGCATAATTTACGTATCAGATTTTTGATCCAACCTGCCGATATTTTCTGACCCATGATGCACGTTGGCTTCAAACTATGGAATGGATTTCCTGAACGGAGGCGTGTCTCATGATCCCAGAGTAATAAGACCTGCCTCACATTCAGGAAATCCATGTCATAGTTTGCAGCCAGCTGCAGCGTGAGGAGCTGACTGAGTACAGTACTCTGTTGGGTTTGTTTTGGCATCGTTTTCAAAAAGCGGGTCGTTTGTTTATGGATTCTTTACATGGAGCTGGTCACAATTTTTCAAGAATCAAGAATCAAGAATCAAGAATCAAGAAGGTTTATTAACATTGCATCAATTTTCATCAATACAGCGTAAATATGTAGTTACAGACATCCAGGAGAGAGAATGAGTGCAAACAAGCTGCAGCTCAACAAAGCACATGACATGTTTATCAACACATGATATGTTTATCAACACATGATATGCTCATAGCGCGGCCAGTCCCAATCTGTCCCCAGATGAAGGTCAAAAGCAGGAAAACAGGCAAAGACACGGGGTTTCACAGCATTGATATTAAAAAAAGATGAATCACATTTTGTCTTCAAGACACCGCGTGATCCAGTAAAAACCATATCAAAAGCACATTTAGTTACAATAACAAATGGAGATACGGCAGGCAAGGAGATAAGTCTGTGAGTAATTTCAGACAAACACAGAGTTCAGCAGATGTGCAGCTGGGTGTTATCTGAGGCTTCACAGAAATCTCTGGGGAGGGGGAGGGGGGGGACTCTTCAGCTCCACACTCCAGGAGAATGGCTTCCCACAGCCTACTTTTCAAGGACATGTGCAGAAGCCAGATAATGTTCTTGTTTGTTATCCAATAGACCACAGTGTTCTTTTCCACTGCCGCCTTCAAGTCTGTGGTGCTGTTTCATGGCCGAAAGAAATCCAAATATGTGGTTCCGCTCTGCTCAGCTTCATGAACTCCCATCTGTCCCTTGATTGATCCGGGGTGGCTGTAAACAAGTCCCAAAACGGACAGCAGGTGCGCGGTGGTCCACCACTGCTCCAAGCGAGCGATTGAGCTCATACAACAGCTGGGATGAGGAGCTCACGGCCCGGTTCAGAGAATTTTGCTGATCAGGTAGTGCCGACAGCGCGCTGATAGCTGCCGAAGCCTCCCTCAGCTTCCAGTAACAAACAACTCCGCTCACGCCAAAAAACAGAGCAGTTGCTACCAATAATCCAATAATCCACAAATCCTCCACGTCTTCGACACTTAAGACGGTCAGACACATGGGCTGCCACTGACCCCACGAGTCCATCACGTATCCAGCCGCGTGTGTGTCGGAGGGACAGACAGCTTCTCCTGGCACGGTCCGCTTCGTGGAAAAAATCTTATCCATTGAAGAAACAGCCCAATTTATTAATTCCATATTGGTTCGAGTGAGCGCTGAAGGGTCGCAGACGAGACGAAAAGCAAGCAGGGAGTAGGAAAAACTTAGGGAGGGAAGAGCAGAAAGATATGCGACCTGCCTTGCCGAGTGCCGGAAGAAGAAGATCCATAACAATTGGTTATGGATCACTGTTTACATGGAGCTGGACACTTGTTTCTGTTTCAAGATCTGACACTGGTGAGTAACATGTTAGCTAGCCTAGCAGCTAGCCGACTTTTCATCGTAACAAAGTAACATGTGTCCGCTGTGTGGAAGTATTTAAACACCGCAAGACAACAACGTTCAATGTCTGCAGAGCTATATACAGTAAACACATCTGTGTCACATTAAACCGCGGTCAAGTTAGTTTTACGCCGGACATTCGAGCTCCGGGGCTTCAGCGGTGTGTTTTTCTTTTTCAAGCCGGGAATGGCGCTCTGTTTCCGGGCAGCTGCTGTCAGCTTCCCCCTGGAGCTCCGTGGCTGTCATAACAGCTACAATATAAAGCCATGTAAACACTAAAAACAGGAACATGTCTGTGTTGGTTTATGCCATGAACTTAGCAGATGTAAAGCCATTTAATATTTTATTTAATTTATTTATTCATTCATTTAAAAGAGACAAAATAAAACAAATTAATCAAAAATAAAACATTGAATGAAAAGAGTGCAGAAAGAAGAAAAAAATCTTATATCACCCCATTATTTAAAATAATATATAAAATAACTTTAAACAAACAATCACTTAACTCCATATCTGTAAAATTAACTGAATTATAACCATTTTTGAGTTTGGCTTATTTCAATTGCCTGCTGCAGCCATCTTCAATTCAATTGTACTCAAAAGTTAATCAGCAGTAAAGAAACATCCGTTTATTATTTCTTGAAAGATTTTTCAAAATCTGTCCAGAGGGTCATGAGATATTTTGCTAACAGACCAACATCATTGATTCCAAATAAATAACGCCAGTGGTGGAGAAAGTACTCAAACACTGTACTTAAGTAAAAGTACAAATAAACAGACAAAATGTACTCTAGTAAAAGTAGAAGTACCATATTAATGTTTTTACTTAAGTAAAAGTAAATAAGTACTTGCTTTTAAAAATACTTAAAGTATTAAAGTAAAAGTACTTGCTGAATGTATTACCTAATGCAATGGTTTACAAAATCATCAAGTGTGCGTATATTTTCTGTAACAATACATTAATAGTGTTGAGTCATTTTAATGAACAATGCTGCAGATAATACCGTACATGTTTTTATTGTGTTTACTCTGACACAGTTCACACTTGGACTTGTGATTCTGTGCGTCAGTATTTCAGGGATGACATGAAGAGTTAAATGTCATTAAGTAAAATAAGAAAGAGGAATGATTTTACCTTTGAACATTTTTATTTAACACAAACCAATGTGTCATTTTAACTGCAGTAAACACGTTTAAGTAAAAGTTGTCTGTTTGAAAAAAGGAGCATTAGACCTAACAAAGGAACATCTGATCATTTCAACTCCAGTTTGTCTTCAACTCTAGTTAAAATACTGTCTAGTCAACCTTGTAATGGGTCAATAGTGAACAATATTTTAACTTCCTGACACCATTTTCGAAACTTGGACCTGAGTGTCGAGACATTTGGAGACATCTCTTGTCTCCTAACATCCCATGAACTGATACATTTTAATATTGCAGCAATAATTTCTTGTCCAAGTTCAGAATAAGTTGTTTTTCAAAGTTTTTTTTGAGTCCAGTCTGGCTCTTTTGGGAGAGAGGATCTGTCCTGCTGTACTGAACAGTCTTTCAATAATATTTCAATAATCTTTCAATAAGGCCATGGGTGTTGTGTATCTTGCTGACTCTGTGGTGGAATCCATTTTGGGTGTGTTAGTGGTGCTGTGGGTGCTCCCAGCTCAGTGACGTATATACTAGAATATATGTCACTGGTCCAGCTCTTCTTGAAGGCAGGTCTAATGTAGGGGTGGGCGATATATCGAATATACTCGATGTATCGCGATATTTTAAATGTACGATGGTTAAAAGGGCTATATCGTGTATATCGAGGATCCTCCTGCTGTCGTGCGGGCTCCCACTCGCCCCCCTCCTTCCTGCAGGCTGCAGGAGCCGCGCGCGAGACTTTCAGCACAACATGTAAACACGGCAGATATGAAGAGCGCTGCCAGCTGCTGAGGGGGAAAAACAATGTTCTTTCTGAGCTAGTTTGGATTAAATTGTCAGATGAGGGCATAAAAAATGTTTTTGTAGACGATGCTGAAAATAATCCCGAAGAAAGGTCGGAACTACGAATCTTTTTCACCATTTAAACAGCGGAGTGGAGCATGAACCGTGAAACGGCAGAACCGAGTGTTTTTCCAGCCTGCTGCTTCCTTAAAACAAACCACGGGTCTGAGCTCATTTAGTCATGCGTGCACCGCAGAGAGAGGTGGAGACATTATTAAATCAGCATTTTATCATTATCGCTAAAGATACGGTCCTTAGCGGCTAACAAGATGGCTAACGCGTTAGCCGTCTTCTTCCACAGCTGAGACTGACCGTGTCTTTAGCGATACAGCTGATTTAATAATGTCTCCACCTCTCTGTTCACGTTTCTGAGTGGAGGCTGTCGTGTTTTTACACAAGGATTCAATGCGACACTTTGTAGAGCAACTTAGAGAACGTCTTCGTGAACCCGGAAACAACCCCCTGACCCTTTCACAATAAAACCGGATACAGTACACAGAGGCTCACATTTACTGCAGTACACAATACCTGTGATAAATCTGTTCTTGTTCAGAGGTTTTGCAGACATTGCCTGAACTTGGCACAGTTTGAAACTTGTGCACATTTTGTGGTTTGTTGTTAAAAATTACCAGCACATGCAAATAGTTTAGAGTTGTTACCTGTGACTGTTCTGGGTCAGTAAATTTTATGGCCACTGTTTACACTTTTGTTTTTGTATTTTAAAGGCCTTAAATGTTTTGATTTAACATTTTTTTAAATGTTAAAAGCACAAGAGCACCTTTTTAAGTTTAAATTATTTATTCTTCCTTTTTGCTTGAAGTACTTTTTATTTATGTGTGCAATTGATGGTTAAAATAAAATATTTAAGTTTGTTCAAATTTAGTGTTGACATTTTTTTTATCAATTTTGAATCATTTTTTCATTGATTTTGGAGATATCGCGATATATATCGTGTATCGTGATATAGCCAAAAAATATCGCGATATAATATTTTCCTCATATCGCCCAGCCCTAGTCTAATGTTACCTGTCCACTTTGCAGTGATTCAATGGACCAACTCCCCTCTCGACATCAGTTACTTTCAAACTACATGTAATGACAAATCAAAAAACTGCAACGTGAATGTAACTTGTAACTCAACACATTATAGAAATGTAGTGTAGTAGAAAGTACAGATACTTCATGTAAAATCTAGTGGAGTAAAAGTACCCACATGTAAAGTACAGATACATGAAAAATGTACTTAAGTACAGTTACAAAGTATTTGTACTTTGTTACATCCCACCACTGAATAACGCTATAATTTTAAAGAAAGATCTTATGCATTCTAAAAGTCCTTTGCTTATGCTTTGGGAATGAGTCTCAGCTACTACCACACCAAATTTTATCTCAATTTTTTGTCAAATTGAATGAGTTGTAGTCAATTTTGTGTTGTTTAAGTTCAGTTAGCTGTGGCAGCCATCTTAAATTGGATGTACTTTAAAAGTCAACCAGTCGTAGAGAGCCATTCAGTGAATATTTCTTGAAAGTTTCATCAAAATCTGTTCAGTTGTTCATAAGATATTTTGCTAACAGACAGATGCAGAATACAAACATAATTTGATGATTCATGATGCCAGAAATCATGAAATTCTGCGATTTTGTATTCATCAAAATCGCAGAATACAGTTGCTGTGATAGTAGGGCAGCCAATGTTGTTATATAATTTTGGACTGAGAAACTGAACCAAGACTTCACCTAACAGTTATTTTCATTATCATTTTATTTGCTTATTAATATATTTTATTCAGTCAATACAAATGCTGTGTAAAATGTTTTATATTTTTCTCATTTGATTTTTTAAACTATTTTCTTTGGTTACAATGGTTAATCACTGCTTTTAAAAAATAAGAGTCAAGTAAGATTTCGAATCTGTCTTTTTCTCCGAGATGAACGTGCCCCTCTGACAAAACCTCTGGCCCCAGTTTGGCCCCACCAGTACAACTGGTCTAGAACCGCCACTGTTCCATCTAAAGTCATTTATATCTCCTAAACCACTCAGTGGATATTTTTTCTGCTTTCAGAGTGTAATTATAAAGGGCTTATTTACTAAACGATTGCCTGTATAGCACATTTGAGATGAAATTCCATTTTTTATTCATTTTTAACAACACGGTCGCGCTAGCATAAAATTAGCATCGTTTTTTTTTTTTTATCTAAAATCATTTATATCTCCTAAACCACTCAGTGGATATTTTTTTCTTTCAGAGTGTAATTATAAAGGGCTTATTTACTAAACGATTGCCTGTATAGCACATTTGAGATGAAATTTGATTTTTTATTAATTTTTTAAGACATGCAACACGGTCGCGCTAGCATAAAATTAGCATCGTTTTTTGTTCCATCTAAAGTCATTTATATCTCCTAAACCACTCAGTGGATATTTTTTCTGCTTTCAGAGTGTAATTATAAAGGGCTTATTTACTAAACTATTGCCTGTATAGTACATTTGAGATGAACAGTGGTGGGCAACGCTAATCAAAAATTAGTTCCACAACTTCTAAAACGCTTATTAATTTTTTTAGGTCCACAATTTCAAAAGCACAAATGTCTTATGAAAATTAGGGGAAGCTAATTTAAACCGCTATTTATATTCAATATTGTTTCAAAAAACAAATAGTAATTTATTTTTGTTGCGCAACCGAAAAATAAATTAAACCAATTCCAAAATTCTATAGGCAGTCAACAGATTTAATGAAAAGTAACTAAAATGATCCTAAGAGGATGAAATTACAAAAATCAAAGGATTTATTTAATACTTTACGTACATATATTCTATTCGGCCACGAAATTAACAAAAAAGAGAATGATCTTTAATCCCTAACACCACTTTTAAATCTCAAATACACGGGCGTCTCGCCACCGCATTTATACATAAAAAGCAACCCAAATACATAAAACTAACGACTCACCGTCGCGTGGTGGACACAAAACACACAATAGAATCCTCCGGCCGCGTTAATTTGGCTTGAAACAGCGGGGTTCTCTGCGGATTTATGAAAAGACCCAGCGCAACCAGCTAGCCATAATCGTTAGCATCCGAGTTCACCTCTGACCCGGAAGATGTCAAGATGGAATAGTCCATTTTTAGTAGGGGGGGATACAGAAATCGACCGGTTTTTGTATTGCGTTTTTTAAGGATTGTTTTCATCGTAACTATAATATAATTATTTTTATGTTAAATGTACATTAACAAGCAGCAGCAATAGCCGTGTTTCCATCAAGGTTTCTAGGTGCGCATTTTGAAGTATCGCAGCAGAAAAGCTTAATGGAAACGGCAAAATCCGTATTTACTTTCTCAAGTTCGCCAAAAAGTTTATACGCTCGCTTGAGGTGGTTTTTGGGATGTTCGAAAATGAGCAGATGCGCACAGCGACAGATGGAAACACATTTGCCGACTCGTGCTGCCGAAGCGAACATTCACGTCACGTGACTGATCAGCTGTTTCCGCTCCGGACAACATGTAACATCGCTAAAACTAGTTTGTATGACAGAATAAATACAACTCGACCGATAGCAACACGTACCTGAAATATTCTCTCCATTTTGACGAGATGTGTGGCCAGGTTCTGTTTTCAACTGCTACTTCCTGTTTACTGTAGACATGCGCAGTGCTCACGTCTGACGTAATGACGCTGACGTCTGACGTAATGACGCTGTGCGTGGCTTGGTAGATGCGCTTCAAGCCAGCAGATGGAAACACTTCTGCTTCGCATTAATTTGTATTTACATATTTGCGAGATTTCAAAAATTAGCTCAAAAATCGAAATGAAAATGGATGGAAACACAGCTAATGTTAGTAGGTGACTGGCCGGGGCGGGCCATTCATTTGCCTACATGGTAGAATAGATCCACGTCTGTTCACCCCTCTGCTCCCTCCCCCACTCCGACCCTCCCTCCCCTCTGCTCCCCCCCCCCTCCGACCCTCCTCTCTGCTCCCTCACCAAGGGGGGGAAAGTAAACAAGCAGTTACGGAGCCAGCATAAGAGCCTGTAAATAAGTTTTTTTTTTCGGTTTTACCGATAGATAATTAGTTATTAGTGGTACTGCATTTTAAATAAAAATAGCACAAATCCGCTTATGAATTATAAAAGTTAGTAACTCCGCTGTAACGCTGATAAAAATGTTTAGGTCCACTGTAAGCGGATTAGCGCTTTAGCGCTCTCTATCGGTCTGTGCCCACCTTTGGAGATGAAATTCGATTTTTTATAAAAAAATTTAAGACATGCAACACGGTCGCGCTAGCATAAAATTAGCATCGTTTTTTGTTCCATCTAAAGTAATTTATATCTCCTAAACCACTCAGTGGATATTTTTTCTGCTTTCAGAGTGTAATTATAAAGGGCGTATTTACTAAACGATCGCCTGTACAACACATTTGAGATGAAATTCGATTTTTTATTAATTTTTTAAGACGCAACCGGGTGGACCTAGCTGCAGTTTAGCTCTGTATATTTCGTAATTTATAGCTCCTAACCTAAATCACTTTCAACCAAAAGATTAATAAATTATATTCATGTCCTTACTTCTGAAGTCAATCCTGTGTTCGTTCAGGTCGCTGTCGTTGTAATCTGCGCTTTCTATAGCTGCCCGCTGCCACCTGCTGGTGATTGGGTTAAATGCAGAGTCAAATTTCGTCTATGTATGGAAACATGCACAGATGACAAAAATATGACATTATTATTATTATTATTATTATCTTCCTGACAAATGCGGTCAATTCACGGAGTTGTTCGTGACACTTCTGTTGGTCAAATCCTGCCTTTTCATCCGGACAAACCTCACCCAAGTTCTGAAAGCTGGGTTTTTTTGGTGCAGGAAATCGATGTCCAGACAAACTGGAGTTCGAACAACCCCCGCACACACAAATATTAACCATTGTTGGACCTTATTCGCTTCAATACAACTCAATACAAAACAACAACTTCCGACTATGACGCCCCCTCCACTTTCGTCACGTGTCACGTGACTCCAAAACCGCACGTTTTTTTTAGGCTCAGTTTTTTCCCCCTGATTTGTGTCTGTAAGGCTATTGGTATTAATTTGGAAAGCAGCGAGGATTATCAAAATTACTTTATTACCTCTAAATATTATGTTTCTGCCAAAAAAACTAACATGAAACATGCACTTTAAGTTTAAAGTTTTTGTCCAAAAAGACCAACTTGTCCACATTTTCTGCTAAAAGCACAGATCTAGTTGCAGTGAATATCTCCAGAGGTGGAGAAAATCATCTCGGTAACAACAGTAGCAGCAGTGTGGCTGTATTTGTCCTCATTACTCACAACAACCTCTTCTTGGACCTGCTCCCCCAGTTGGGACAGGTCCTTGGAAAAGATCGCAGTTCAGTCATCACACACTTCTTAGCTGCAGGTGATCTGGTGGAGTTCGCTGAAGAGGAAGAAGACAGCTGCTATCTCTGTCCCAGACTGGAAATAAAACACAAAGAGGTAAAAAAAAAAAAGTTAATAAGATTATGATTTTAAATAAAAAATATTAATTAGATAATAATAATAATAAAAGAACAATACCTCTTCTTGAACGGTTGTTATGAGCTGGGTGAATTTCTCGGTCATCATCATCATCATCATCATCATCATCATCATCACCAGGGCAGGGCTTTAATCAGATCCAGGGCTTGTTGACAATATCAGTTTTAACTTTTTCATAAAGTTCTGAACTTTTTGGCTGAAGTGTTGAAGTGATGGATGGATGGATGAATAGATGGAGCGTCGCTCAAGAACTTTAAAGCCCGCGCATACAAAACATTCAGATGTAGATCCAGAGCTTTAAAAACTCCTACAGTTTGTGTTATTAGTTTTCGAGCCCGTCACAGTACTGAATCTGCACTGCTTTAAGTGCAGAATGACATTCTTCTGTCTCTGGATGCAAAAAACCCTGTTCTGCTGGTGATGTTAGACCTCTCAGCAGCTTTTGACACCGTCGACCATCAGGTACTAATCAACCGTTTGTCTCAGCAGGTTGGCCTCCAGGGAGCTGTGCTAGAATGGTTCAGATCTTACCTAACCGGGAGAACCTTTTCTGTCATGATAGGTGATCTGTCCTCCTCTTCATCAACCCCTCTGACCTCTGGCGTACCACAGGGATCCATTCTGGGGCCAGTCCTCTTCTCTCTTTACATGCTGCCATTAGGATCAATCATTGCACGTCATAATCTGTCTTTTCATATGTATGCAGATGATTTACAAATCTATCTGCCAGTCACTCCCAACCCCTCACCCAGTTCAAACACTCTTGTCAACTGCTTAAATGACATTAAGCACTGGCTCTCTCAAAACTTCCTCCACCTAAACACAGATAAAACTGAATGCATTTTATTTGGTGCACCTGATGACACCAGCAACATCCTTCCCAGTCCCAGTGTTGGTTTTCCCCTCCCCCACTTCAACCCGGTGGTCAGAAATCTTGGAGTGCAGCTTGACTCCAACTTAAAGTTTGATAAACAGATCAGTTCTGTTGTCAAGACCAGCTTCTTTCAGCTCCGTCTGCTCTCTAAAATACCTCATACATATACTGTGTACATATACCTCATACATATACTGTGTACATTAACTTATATGCTGCTGTGCCACTCTTTGCAAATGTCAATGCTAGAACCTTCAGTTTATTTTATAGATATACTTTTTATACTACTATGCAAAAACTCAGGACAGTATTACACTTTTATTATTTCATTTTATGCTTATGTTCATTGGGTGTTTGGTGTTTTAGGGGTGTTTGGTGTTTCAGTGTTGGTGTAAATTTTCATACTTTTATACTATTATGAAAAAACTCAGGACAGTGTTACACTTTTACTATTTTATGCTTATGTTTATTAAATGTTTTAGTGTTTAGTGTTTAGATGGTTACTGTTGCACCGAGGGATTGAGAGAAACGCAATTTCGGTCCTGTGTATGTCCTGTACATATTGCAGTTCTGACAATAAAGTTGACTTTGACTAAAGTAAAGTCACTCCTCAGCCGTAGTGATCTTGAGAAAGCCATCCGTGCCTTTGTGACCTCCAGACTTGACTATTGTAATGCTTTGTATGTTGGTATTAATCAATCCTCCATCTCCCGTTTACAGCTTGTACAGAACTCTGCCGCCCGCTTTTTGACCAACACACGAAAATATGAACACATCACTCCTGTCCTGTCCTCTCTACACTGGCTCCCGGTTCAGTTCAGGATACAGTTCAAGCTGCTGCTGTTTGTTTTCAAAGCTCTGAATGGACTCGCACCTCTGTACATCTCAGAACTTTTGAAAGTCCATCAGCCCAGCAGAGATTTACGCTCTGCCAGTCAACACCTGCTGGAGGTGCCTCGCTCAAGGTACAAACAATGGGGAGACCGGTCATTTTCTGTTGCCGGCCCAAAAGCCTGGAACAGCCTCCCCCTTGAGCTGCGTGTCACCTCTTATTGTACCGGTTTTTATATTTTCTGTCCTGTTAAGCACCTTGGTCAATGCAAGGCATTGTAGGAAAGTGCTATACAAATAAAGTTTATTATTATTATTATTATTATTACTCTGGACCGACCTGAGTTACCTGATGAAGGATGTTTAAATGCAGCTGCGGTCTTTCTGCAACAAGCTGCTTTTCTTCGTTCACGTTCGGATGACGTAGTTTCAAGCGCGTTAACGTTAGATGTTTGCTGCTACAGATCCAGTCTTGTGAAACAACGTCGACACACAGCTTTGGATTTGCGCTCGTCCTAACAAGAAAGCCATAACGTTCCCAAACAACGAGATGCATGCTAAGCTGCTAATGTTACGCATGCTGCGCGTGCTTCAAGTTAATAGCGCTGTGCTGAAACTCTCCCAGGAAATTTAGTTCCACGCGCACATATTCTCCCGTTAATAACATTTAATAAGTGAAAAAATAACCGAAATGGTACACAGGTGGACCGAACCGAACATGCCGTACCGACACGGTTCGGTACACCCACGTGTACCGTTACATGCCGCCAAGTTATTTAGATAAATAGTACCCGTTTACGGTAAATACGGAGCTATAAGCTAACACATTTACGGTTATAAAACATCCAATTTTAGCTCAAATGTCTCATACAGCTAACAGTTTGTAAATGTCCATCTAGTGATTACTTTCTGTAAGTTTGATAAAAATCTGTCCTGTGGTTCTTGACTTATTTAGCTAACAAACACTGAGCTATTTTGCTAACAAACACTGAGCTAACAGTAGTTCATACCTCCAGAGCAGGAGGCCGGGCTGCGACAGAGTGTGTCCGACCAGAGGAGGCTGCCGTCAGACACATGAGCTGGGAACGGTCGTGTACCCTAGCAGACAAAAGTGGTACTGCACCCCCTAGCGGCCGAAAGTGGTACTGCGCCATTATTTGCCAAAATGAAAAACAGTCATATCTGAGTCAAAATTTGGTTTGAAAACATGGGGAAAGATCCATAAACATGTCACACATCTCTATTAGTCACAGGGCATGCAAATTAGGCAAAAAGGTGTGACTTATAGACCCGAAAATATGGTAATTAGGTCAATTGGCAACATGATTGGGTATAAAAAGAGCTTCTCAGAGTGTGAGTGTCTCTCAGAAGCCAAGATGGTAAGAGGATCACCAATTCCACCGTTGTTGTGCAGAAAGATAGTGCAGCAATACCAGAACGGTGTTACCCAGCGTAAAATGGGCAGCACGGTGGCACAACTGGTAGAGCTGCTGCCTCTCAGCGAGAAGGTTGCCGGTTCAAATCCCGGTCCGGGGGCCTTTCTGGGTGGAGTTTGCATGTTCTCCCCGTGCATGCGTGGGTTTCCTCCGGGTACTCCGGTTTCCTCCCACAGACCAAAAAACATGCATGTTAGGCTGATTGGTGACTCTAAATTGACCCTAGGTGTGAGTGAGAGAGTGGATGGTTGTTTGGTGTGAGTGAGACAGGTCCCTCTTGTAAATGAGTCCCCGTGACTCAACGAGGCTAGCCTGTATAAATAAAGGTTGAATGAAAAAAAAAAAAATAGCAAAGACTTTTAAGTTATCATCATCAACCATGCATAACATCATCAAAAGATTCAGAGAATCTGGAACAATCGCTGTGCGTAAGGGTCAAGGCCGTAAAACTCTACTGGATGCTCGTGATCTCTGGGCCCTTTACGTCACTGCACCTCAAACAGGAATACCACTGTCAAGGAAATAACAGAATGGGCTCAGGAATACTTCCAGAAAGCATTGTCAGTGAACACAATCCACCACGCCATCCGCCGTTGCCTGCTGAAACTCAACAGTGCAAAGAGGAAGCCATTTCTAAGCAAGCTCCACAAGCTCAGAGGTTTGCACAGATGTTTGTTATTATTTAGCACATTTAGTATGTTATAGTGCAGCATGTCATGTGAAATATCCGCTTGCCTCGTTCAATAAGCAGTGATATTAGAACGGGATCAGACTGTGTCTCTTACAACACAGATGCAGCTACATTCAGGTGTAGATTGATTAAATATGAGACTCAAAATATATTCCTTCAATCGTAGTTCAGAATGCAGTGTGTCCGCCGCCATTGTTGATAGATGCCATCTGTCTGCTCGTGCGTGCGTGCGCGCATGTGGTTCAAACAAAAGCTCGGCGGGAGATGTTTATGTTATCAACGGGGGGTCAGGGAAAAACCTCCACTCTGGAAGGTGGATTCAGAAACCTCCGGATTCAAAGAGGGGGGCTACTGGTGTCATGTAAATGATCAGCAGAACCGCAGAGAGAAAGGTGCGTTTTCACTCAAAATACGCGCCGTGTAAACGGCCCCTTAGTCCATCTTTCGGACGACTGTGCGTACATGTTCCCGTTGTACCTTGGTGCAATGTCAATAAAGATATTCTGATTCATAAAAGTTTCTTCCCATCTGCCATCGGACTCTTGAACATTCATCCTGTTACTGTATAACTCTGCTTTGGTCACTTTATCACAGTATTTTAACTGCACTACTCCATTTGCACATTTTTTCTGAATATTGTATTGTATTGTACTGTATTGGTTTGTGTGTACATGTTTTCTTTTATCTTTTATTTGCACCTTTATGCCAAAGCAAGTTCCTAGTCTGTGAATCCTGTTAATTGACAATGGCAATAATAAACTGACTCTGAATGATCATGCAGTTGCTGCATGCACAATGAATACAGCTGAACCTGGGGTTGCCAGAAAAATTAAAAATGCCTTATTTACCACCTCCTTTTCTGTGCACATGTTCAAGAAACACAGCACAAACTTCATCTTGCTCAAGAGTTCTTCGATGGAGTCTGCTCCTCAGACAAATAGTGTTAAATTATTATTTGAATGTTTCTGTTAACTTATTATTTTGTATATATGAATGTTTCTGTTCAGTGCCCTGAGATTACTTATTTTGTGACTTGGCACTATATAAATAAACTGAATTGAATTTTAGAATATCTTTACTCAGCACATGACAGTTTAGGCCAAAATACTATCATTTTATAATACTGTACTATACAGTAGTTCATAATTTCTTATCTGGCAACCCGACTGACATGGAAACTACAGAATTTTTTTCATGTAAACTTGCTCATTTTTTATTTATTACCCAATAAACATTGAAAAAATAATAATAATGTTTCCAGAGGTTGTTCTCGTGTAAACGGGGACTTATACATGTACTGTAGTAGGTAGACTACTTTGATTGGTCATTTCAAAAGTAGCTTGCATGCTGAAAAAGTTTGGGCAACCCTGTTTATAATAATAATAATAATAACAATAATAATAATAATAATAATCATTTTATAATATGAATTCGAATCAATTTTTGCACATTTGTTAAGAAAACAGTGGTGGAACTGTTGGTTTTCACCTGCGGCCTACGAAGCATACAGGCCCTGAATTTAGACACAGTCTGAATAAGTTTCTCTGCTTCGTGTGTAAAATTATTGTGTTGTCCTTAACATTAGTTGGGACAAGACGTGTCCAAACTAAGTATCAAAAACAGCCTATTGATCTCTTTATTTTACTTTGTGGAAGCTGTCCATCTCTTTCTTCGTTAGCATGCTAAGTTAAAAACACAGACAACAAGATTAAAAATTGAGATAAAAAGCTAAATCCATTAACTACCTAGAAACCACAGCTAGCTAACATCGTCTGATACTGAATGAAAACAACAAACCTGAACTCATTTTGTCTCCAACTCGACAGTTCCTCTTCGTAATCTGAGATTATTCCTTCAAAAAGACCCGATATTTCTCCACAGCTTCCTCCAGTCTGTTGGACCCGCTGTCTCCACGGTTTTACACCTCGGTGAAGATACTTCTAGGTTGGATCTTCAACACATTCGCTCCGTGGATTCAGCGGTGTCTTCGTGCCGTTTCACCCGCTGCTGGCAGCGAGATCAAGATCTCCGCCGCGCAGTGTTGCCAGATAGAGTCGAGTTTTTCCAGCTCAAAAAAATGTTAAAAACTGCCACATCACACAAAACCCCGCCCAATCAATACAGTACTACTATACAGTATTCTTATATTTTCTGTTTGGAGTTTAATATGTCATCGATGTGAGTAATTAAAATCAGTTAAATGTGAACGTTGGTGGTCTTTATTCAGAAAATCCACACATCACATTTCAGAATCTGGAATATAGACCCAGATTAAATGGTGATTTTGAATATTTCTATATTTATCACCACAGTAATACAGTAGTGTTACAAACATTAGTAGTTATAAACACTCAAAATAATACATATGATGGTTTAGTGCTTACTAGGGGTGCACTGATTTCAGTTTTCTACCGATTTCTAAAACTTCTGACCTGCAGATTCCGATTTAGTTTTATAAGCGACACTGTCCTAGGTCACAATGCACCTTCAATTTTCCAAAATTATTTTATTGAAAAAAATACCCTTGAATAATATCCTAGAAACAATAAAAACTTGTTTTAAAGAGGAACTTAAAAAAACCAACTTTTTTTATCTGATAAACTCTAGAATGTGTGTAAAATGTTGTATAGCACTATGTCTGTGTTAATTTTCATGTTTTTGTGCGTATTTGTTTAAATCGGCAATATTTGGTCTAAAAACGTGTTTATACTAATCCTATGGGTTGAACTGTGCTACTGCAGCCTAATTTTCTTATTGGTCAACGACTGTTCACTCTGACGTGTCTTGTACACTGTCGTCACAGCCTCTGCTGTGTGAGTATAAAAGGTTCAAGCAGAGCCACTCCCCTGCAGAGATCGGGAGCGATAGCAACGTAGCATTAGCATTGTGAGTGTGATGTTTCACTGCACGCTTAATAAACATACTGTTTTGGAGCTGCCGTCGCTTTATTGCTTAAACTGCACGATACACTTTCTCATACAGCACAACCCTTCATTGCTCCGTTCTCTGCACTTTTCCTTTCTGTCTCATAGTCACGCGCTTGCCACACACTCTCTCGCGGTGCGTTCACTGACAGTCTGTAACATAAATGCACAAGCACCGCTTATCAATACCATTTTCAGGTTAGCAGTATATTTATTAGCCCAGGCAGGGCAGCTGTGCTCCAAGTCTCTCTCTGCTTCTGGTGAGGGAGGGGGTGAAAAGTCCTCCACCTCAAAGTCCTCCACCTCACTAACGTAACTCATGTTGCATAAATTATGCTAATGCTAGCTGCATGTGACGGTCTCTCGTCCTGGCCACACCTCCTCGCTCTAACCCCCCACCTCCTCCCCTCCTTTAGGCAGTAGTGCCTCTTGACACACCCACTTTGTTGCATTTTTTAAAATCTTGTCTTGGGGTGGAGCTACCGTTTCACAGTGGGGTAATAGTTCCTCTTTAACTGGCCGTAGTGCTCTGAAATATAAATGAAGTTCAGACGATTGTTGTTAAAACCAAAACAAACAAAAAAAGGTTTCTCTCGCAAGTATCAGCTGGTTTCCCAAAATTAAGAAAATTGGGCCCGATAAACTGGCCGGCCGATTTATTGGTGCACCCCTAGTGCTTATATGATCTAAACATTTAAGGAGTAAACATTTTTAATAATCCCGTTAAAAGATACAAATGTTGTCTTTGGTGCCTGTTTGTTTTCCAAATACAGGTAGTCCTCGACTTACAACAGAGTTCTGTTCCTACGCTCTGTCGTATCTCAAATTTTGATGCAACTCGAAACATACGTCCAAACTGCACCTTATATACAGACTGTATTTTACCAAGCACTTAGCCTATCCTAACACAGTACTCTACATAATTATCAAAAAACACATACATTTGAAAGCCATAATGAAGGAAAAAAGTGTTAATTTCCTACTCTAGAATGCTGATGAAGCCATTTCCTCCGTTTCTCCGTCCCTCCTCTGGATTCTCCATTCGTTTACGCCGTGCATAAAACAGCTACTTTTCCACAGCTGCTGCCTGTTTCTGCAGGTCCAGCTTGCTCCAACAAGTTTTGTTTTGTTTTTTTGAATGTCCAGAGGACCAGACTTAGCTTTTTTTAGAGAGTACAGGCCGCTGTAGCCTCTGCAGCTAGCAAAACAGGAAACCCGAAACTGTCGGAAACTGCCCGTAAACTGCATAAGTTGGCTTCAAATTAAAAAAAATCAAAATATATATATATTTTTTTTTTTATGGAGATGCGTGTCGTAACCATGAAACGTCGTAAGTCGAGGCCGTCGTAAGTCGAGGACTGCCTGGATATTAGTGTGTGTCACTGACAGGGATTAACATAAAATACTTTGTAGAACAGAGCTTTATAAAGTTCTGTCCATTTCCTTGAATCAGTTCTGACCACATTTAATATGGCGGCTGCTCCGATGTACCGCTGCAACATGCCAGCCCACTCAACGAAGTGTCTTCTAAAACTGCCTCACTTCTTCTCTGTTGTGAACGCCCTGGCAGATGACAATAGCCACTCAGTGACGGAGAATGGTCAGGGGAGCTTTACTACGAACCAATAATGAAGAATGATTGGTTGAAATGTGTTTAATAGATTAACTCAAAAACTGCATATCTGACTCCAAATCCGCCCAAATTATCCCCACCCGCCCAAAGCCATTTTTTCCTGCAAAATCAGAATGAAAACCACCCAGTTGGTGGTAAACCGTCCAATCTGGCAACACTGCCTCCTCGTGCTCCCTCCTTCCGAGCACCCAGTGGTTCTCTTTCAAGGATCGAAGGATTCAAGGTTCTATATGTGGTTCCACCACATGTGG
>JBBPBX010015714.1:12005-49079 GCA_038048925.1 Garcialebias charrua
AACCGGATTCCAAAAAAGTTGGGACACTAAACAAATTGTGAAGAAAAACTGAATGCAATGATGTGGAGGTGCCAACATCTAATGTTTTTCAGAATAGAACACAAATCACAGATCAAAAGTTGAAACGGAGGGAATGTATAATTTTATGGGAAAAATATGTTGTTTCAAAATTTCATGGAGTCAACAAATCCCACAAGTTGGGACAAGTCTATTTTTACCACTGTGTGGCATCCCCCCTTCTTCTTACAACACACTCAACAGGCGTAGTTTTTCAAGTTTAGAAATAGGAATGCTCTCCCATGCCTCTAACTGTTCAATTGTCTTGGGTCTTCTTTGTCACACCTTCCTCTTTATGATGCACCAAATGTTCTCTATAGGTGAAAGATCTGGACTGCAGGCTGGACATTTCAGTACCTGGATCTTTCTCCTACGTAGCCATGATGTTGTGATTGCTGCAGAATGTGGTCTGGCATTATCTTGTTGAAAACTGCAGGGTCTTCCCTGAAAGAGATGACGTCTAGATGGGAGAACGGGGGTGTAGGGGTCTGCAACCTTTACAATCAAAAGAGCCATTTTTACGTCTTTGTTCACTCAATTCAATGTGTCCAGAGCCGCAACAACCTGCTACAATTATGGTTATCAACTGGTGGCCACTTTAGTTTTTTTTTTTGAAGAAGACTTTTGTGGCCAAAGAAGACATTGTGAGACATTTTTAAGCTAAAAATATCTATTTTTTTTTTTTTTTTTTTTTTACATTTTTACCATTTAAATAAATGAAATGATCAGATTATTGTAAAGAGGACTTTTTTTTTTTACTGTGGGAAAAAATATGATAGAAATTAAGCAAAAAGTTTAAGTATTTGCAAAATAAATGACAGGAAAACAGTAAACTGTTTGTATAACCAATCGAATTTAAATTTTGTGTTTTTGGTCAAAGCCTTAAAGAGCCACTACAGAAGGACCAAAGACTCCAGAGCCACAGGTTCTAGAACAGTTCTCTACATTAATGGTGCCTTTCCAGACATGCAAGTTGCCCATGCCACAAGCGCTCATGCAACCCCATACCACCAGTGATGCAGGCTTCTGAACGGAGCGTTGATAACAACTTCGACTATCCTTGTCCTCTCTGGTCCGGATGACATGGTGTCCCAGTGTTCCATAAAGAACTTCAAATCGTGACTCATCTGACCACAGAACAGTCTTCCATTTTGCCATATTCCATTTTAAATGACCCCTGGCCCAGTGCAACATCTGAGCTTGTGGAGCTTGCTTAGAAATGGCTTCCTCTTTCATACCTGCAAACTAGTCACTTTTTGGTGAAATATGCAGTTTTCAAAGCAAAATGTATCATTTACGTGATTTGTGTAGATCCGATGAGTTTTTGTTTTCGGGGAGTGTCAGACCTGTGGCAGATTAGAATGCATAATTTCCCACTGACTGGATTTCAAGAAAATGCAATGCATCTGTCGACAATAAAACATCTTCGGTGGAGCGCATCATTTGGCCAATCACAACCTCAGGATNAAAACTCTGCTGCGGAGGTTCAACAGAGCGCGAGGGAGGCGGTGTTTTCAAAGGAAATAAAGTAAATTTTACAAATGAACGACTCAAAGAAAACTGTTCGACCCAACTGTATGGGAGCTCTTAAAGCTTCACAAAGATTTTTTTTTAAAAAAAACTGCAACATGCATTTTTGAAAAGTGACGACATGACACGGGAGAACCACGCTGATGAAAACATGGCGGAGTCTTAAACTAACGTCACCACGGTGTGTATCGCCAAATCAGAAAACTGTAAAAAGCCCCTCCTAAATTCACTGTTGGTGGTTATTAAAATGTCACCTGTTCATTGGGTAAAGTTAATATTCTTATACAGGCAATTGAGTGTCACCATTGTTTAGTAAAATGGCATGTTGTGTTACAAATATAACTAAATAAGTAACAAAACAGTCAATTGCACCCCTAAAGTCACTGTGATAAATTGTCACATTAATTGGCGCAACATTTGTCACCTTTTTCATCCCTTCTGAGTTTGCAGGTATGCTCTTTGCACTGTAGAGTTTCAGCTGGCAACAGCGGATGGCACGGTGGATTGTGTTCACTGACAATGCTTTCTGGAAGTATTCCTGAGCCCATTCTGTTATTTCCTTGACAGTGGCATTCCTGTTTGAGGTGCAGTGACGTTTAAGGGCCCGGAGATCACGAGCATCCAGTAGAGTTTTACGGCCTTGACCCTTACGCACAGCGATTGTTCCAGATTCTCTGAATCTTTTGATGATGTTATGCACGGTTGATGATGATAAAAGTCTTTGCTATTTTACGCTGGGTAACACCATTCTGGTATTGCTGCACTATCTTTCTGCGCAACAATGGTGGAATTGGTGATCTCTTACCATCTTGGCTTCTGAGAGACACTGACACTCTGAGAAGATCTTTTTATGCCCAATCATGTTGTCAATTGACCTAATTAGTGTTAATTGGTCTTCCAGCTGTTCATTATCAGAGTCAGAGAGTCTTTATTGTCATTTGCACCGCATGTGGTACATGTGATGAAAACGAGATTATGTACACGAGGTCCCAGTTACATCCAACAACAAATGAAAGAGAAAAACAGTAATAACATCTAGAATTAACTAAGAAAAACATCAACTAGTAATACACTAAGCCTAATATAGTGGGAATAAACAGCAGCACGAACATGAGTTTGTATGAGCAGATGGTCACAGATGAACACAGCAACAAGAAAACAGATCAGCATCAGTATGATGTGATATTTTGCAGTGTTTATTTTTTATTTTATTTTTATTTATTCATGAGTCTAACAGCCTCAGGGTAGAAGCTGTTCCTCAGTCTAGTGGTTCTACACTTGATGCTCCTCAACCTCCGTCCTGAGGGGAGTGGGGCAAAGAGTGAGTGTGCTGGATGAGTGAGGTCTTTCATGATGCAGGTGGCTCTTTTCCTGCATCTGGAGGTGTAAATGTCTGTGATTGTGGGGAGACTGACTCCAACAGACTTCTGTGCAGCCTTCACCACTCTCTGCAGAGCTTTCCTCTCTTCAACTGTGCAGCCTCCATGCCACACGTTGATGCTGGAGCACAGGATGCTCTCCACTGCACACCTGTAGAAGGAGGTGAGAACTGGGCTGCTCAGACCAGCTCGTCTCAGCCGTCTGAGGAAGTAGAGTCTCTGATGACCTTTCTTGATCAGGCTGGTGGTGTTGTTGCTCCAGCTGAGGTTATCATTCATGTGTACACCCAAGTATTTGTAGCTGGAGACCACTTCCACTGCAGACCCACCTATTTTCAGTGGGGCATGGGTGTGTTTGTTCCTTCTGAAGTCCACAATCATCTCCTTTGTCTTCTTCACATTCATGTGAAGATTGTTCTCTTTGCACCAGCTCTCCAGGTGTTCCACCTCCTGTCTGTAGCTGGACTCATCATTGTTTGTGATGCATCCCACCACCGCTGTATCATCTGCAAACTTAACAATATGACAGCCTGGAAGTGTGGCTGTACAATCATATGTGAGCAGAGTGAACAGAAGGGGGCTCAGCACACATCCCTGAGGAGAGCCAGTGCTCCTTTTTCCAGCCACTTACTGCTCCTTGTCCCAACTTTTTTGGGATTTGTTGACACTGTGAGATTTTGAATCGACATAGTTTTCCTTTAAAATTTTACATTTACTCAGATTAAACTTTTGATCTGTCATCTATGTTCTATTACGAATAAAATATTGACATTTGCCATCTCCACATCATTGCATTCAGTTTTTATTCACAGTTTGTTTAGTGTCCCAACTTTTTTGGAATCCGGTTTGTATTTCAAAGCTGTAATAGAACTTGAATAATTGCTTAGAATATTATCAGTTTACATGTTGACAGATGATTTCTTGTTTATTTTTATTTATTTTTATTAATTTATTTTAAATCTATAAAGGTGGTTAGTTACGATTAAGTTTTTGTCCTCAAACCAAAATCTCAGCATACCAGACACAAGAACGTTTGAACTGACCGTTAATTAATTTCATTTTATTCCCCTTTTTTGCCCAGTGCAAAGCCTTTTATCTATATCACCACTGGGGAGTGGCGGCGCAGAGGAGAAGGTGGATCTGTGATCTGAGTTAAACCTGTGAAAGTCGCAGGTTCAACTCCCGGTACCAACAGCATCAAAATGGGTGGAAAAGGTGAAACGCTTCCACCCTCATTTGCTCCAATCTGTGCTCTTGAGTAAGGCCTTTAACCCCCACCATCTGCTCCCAAACAGGTCTCTCTAAAAGAGTTCTCGTGACTGAGACTACCTGTATTTATAAATAAAATACATGTGCTGCTGCCCTAAGCAGGTCTGGTGTCTTTACACTACAATCTGTGTCCCCATTCATACAGCACTCTACCATTTGTCATATGTACAAAGAACAAAGAATAATCAGAGCTTCATCACATTCATACACTGATGGGACACACCGCAGGCAATGAGGGGTTCAGTGTCTTGCCCAGGGACACTTCGGCATGTGACTGCTGGTGGAATCGAACCCCCATCTCTTGCATTGGAGGATAGCCTCTAGCCACAGCCGCCCACTTGTCAGAAGCAGTTCAGTGTTTGTTCCTCTGTGTCTCTGCTGCTACAGCTGCTGGTTTTAAGTGGTATGACTACTTGGTGCTCGTCATCAAACGTCATCTCATAATGCTCTGTGACCCAGCTGATGCCCACTTGCTTTAAGAACGCGTTAATAAAAAGATGAATTTATGCAGTGACCTCTTCCACACGCAACAAACTGATTCATTGCTTCCTGCAGGCATTAAAATGTGCCATCTTGTACCTGCCTTAAACAAACTGATCTATGACAGGAAGTGAGATGTTACTGGATTTATTAGTGAAGAGTTTTTACAATAGCTCACCTTCCATTTGAGAAGACTACAGGATGACAGAAAGAAACTTATTGAGTTCTTGATTTATTTATTTGATGGTATTGATTTTTTTTTACCCAATATGTCTCCTGAGCTGAGATGCATGCATCATTTTAATCTCTTCTTTTCAAATAGTTGCTCCAATAGATTAAGTTCTAGGTGTTGGTGGTGGGCATGAAGCATCCAGAGGCAGGAACATTGTGGGAGATGAACTGATCTGAAGCCTAGGGGGCGCTGCTCAAACTGCTCCTTTCCAATATACATGTAGTATACCTGCAGCTTTGATCGTTGGGTGGCCAGCTTTGGTCACTTTGTGCCAGTATGTCTTGGCAGAAGGATGAATGGAAAAAAAAAAATAATTCCCAAGTTCTTCAATAAAAATTTAAAGGTGGGATTTTTGTTTCACTTAGTCTGATTTCCTCCATATACTACCTTTATTTACTTTGTCTTGATTTGTATTTATTTTTTCATTCAACCTTTATTTTTACAGGTTAATCCCATTGAGCCTCTGGGACTCAGTTTTGTGCACTATGACATCTGCAGGGTGCTTGTAGGAGCGTTCATGTAGATCATGTCACCGTAATCAATGGAGGGAAGGAAAGTCACAGATGCATTTCCTAGCATTCAGAGTTAGACATGATCTATTTTTGAAAAAGAAACCCAGTTTAACTTTCAGTTTCTTTACTAGGTTTTCCACATGAGGCTTAAAAGAGAGATGTGAGTTGACAAGAGATACCAAAGTATTTGTAGGAATCGACAAACTCAATATAGGGACACCATTTGAGGATAAAATCAGAGGAAGAACTGCTGGGACTGACCATTTGGGGGGATAAAAAAATAAAATATCCCTTTGGTTTATCAGCATTTAGGACAAGTTTGAGACAGAACAAATCTGACTGGATGATGTCAAAAGCGGATTGCGAAAGCTGGAGAGCCTCAGCAGCTGTTTTAGTTCGACAATAAACAACTGTTATAATATACCGGTACAATGAAAGGCTTGAGTTGCAGAAAAACCTAAAGCTTAAACTTCAATTTGACGTGTGATTTGTTCACAAAAACAAAACAAAAAACTTTGTTTTTTAAGGTTTATGTGTTAAACGTACAAAAAGTTTTTTGAACATCATTTTGGTGACCGTTTCAATTTCTGTTCTATGCCAGTGTAGAATTTAAAGGATTGACCCATCTGTTTTCTAGTTTCTCAGAAAATATTTGTCTTTGCTCTGCATCAGGTCAATGGGTTTTAGTTGCTTGTGTGTCTGCACCTCCAGCTTTGTTCCCTCCAACGGTTCAGGGCTGCATGTTCACACCTGCTGGTGGCCCACTGTGCTCCCAGTGTAAAGCACTGCTTTGTGTTTCCTGCTGAAGATAAACCGCAGGGTTCAGTTCCTGCAGATCAACAGAGTCCACATCTGGTCCGGACAAAAGGCAGGCGCGTTTAGAGTAATAATCATATAAACTGAAATAGCTGATAAAATAGACAAAATATTACTAAAGAAAATAATACTATCCTGACTGAACTGTAACTTCTGATTTAAAGTCTTAAAGAGTCAAAAGAAACTGCTGGGTTGATTTTTATGACATTGAGTTTTTTTTTTCTTTGATATGTTTTCAGCACATCTGCTTCTATTAAAAGTCAATGTTTCATCAATGAAAATGTCAGGTTGCTACTATTACAACAAATTTAAAGCTCTTGGAGATGTGTGACCTTTGCCCAACATGGAGGACATTATTTTCCTCATGTTCCATAGCACGTGGTGACATTTGATTAGTTAGAATGATCACAACAGAAGTGCAGGTCAATATAATCTGGTCAACAAAACAAAGTGTGAATTATGTATGGCAAGTGAGGGCAAATTGAAACTTTCATGACAAATTAAATCAACTAAACGTTTACAACATAAACATACAAAAATCATTTAACAAACCAAACCATTCCATCAACAAAATGCATCAGTTGTTCTCAAATACAGAGCTGCAGATTTCACAAAAGACAAAAATAAAAACTGACCATCAGGGATCGGAGCGCTGACATTTGACCTTTGCCTCAGCTGATTCTGTGGATTTGCACATGAGCGTGCTCCATATAGCAAGTACAACATGTTTTTTCT
Organism: Garcialebias charrua; assembly: GCA_038048925.1. Taxonomy (NCBI): domain Eukaryota; kingdom Metazoa; phylum Chordata; class Actinopteri; order Cyprinodontiformes; family Rivulidae; genus Garcialebias; species Garcialebias charrua. Next base: position 19,016 of record JBBPBX010015714.1, read on the forward strand.
TCAAATGGCGACATTTTATAACTTTTGAATTACAATGGGTAAATTCTGCCACTTAAAAAGCAGAAAGTTATAAACTATGGCAGCTAAAAACGAGTTATCTAAATAAACGTTTTTTATTTATTTATTATTTTACATTAAAATACAAAAAAAACATTTCACATATATGAAAAGAAAACATAAAATGAAAGGTGACAAAAAGAAGAAAAATCTTATTTTATCTGACCCTTTTTTAAAACAAATCAATTCAAACAATAATTATCTATGAATAACAGATCAAAAAGTGTAACTCATCACAATTTACAGTTTTCTAGTAGGCCTACTTTAAACATTTAAGTGAAATATTAGTGTTTTTTAAACAATTTAGTTTTGATCTTTTTTTTAATAAACACTGATTTTGCTTTTTTATATATAATTTTCCAAACCGTTCCATAATCCTACTCCCTGTGTTGAAATAGACCGACCCTTTAAACTAGTTTTGTACAGTGGTTTTACAAAAATCTCAGTTCCCTTAAGATTGTAGCAACCTTTTCTTTTAACAAAATGCATTTGAATGTTTGAAGGTAGTGTGTCGTTATGAGCTCTATACATAACTAACAAAATATAGTCCACCAAATCATAAAACTTCAGTAATTTCAGTTGGTGAAATAATATATTTGGTGGATGACAGTAAGGCTTTCTTGTAATAAATCTCACAGCTCTTTTCTGTAAAATAAAAATAAGCTTTGTTATGGTTTTGCACGCTTTTCCCCAAAATTCAACACAATAAATTAAATGTGGAACAAAGATTGTATTATACCGCAAATTGAATATGTTTAATCATTTAAGTTCAACCTGTCCTGGCTTAAACACTACCTTGACTAAGGCTGCGCTTTTTTGCGCAAGTGAACTTGGCTTCTAAATCCCCCGCTCCCTTTCTGTGAGCTAGATAATATCGATTCACATGCTAATGACCCCACAGCTCATTAATTCTACACCTACACCCCCCCACCCCTCAGTCCAAAATCAGCAGATATGGCAGAGGGAATTAGGTTCAAGATACATAAACTGTGACAAAAAATAAGTTTTGAAAAATAATGTAAAATTTAGAAAAAACTTTGAAAAATAAGCGAGGATGCACTCGTTAGAATGGAACATTTGGAATGCACAACATTCGCATTATAAGTATTTCCAAATGTCCCAAAACACAGAATTGCAATAAATGAATGGGACATTTGGAAAAATGCTAAATCCCTGCTCTTAGGCATTCCAAATATCCCAAAATTAAGTTAAAGTTTAAGTTTTGTGCCCCCACTCAACACATCTCCAGGGCAAAAACATGTGAATAGGAGGCCTTGAGAAACATTGGAATGCAGTCAGGCGTGGTGGGTGTGTCTGAGTTACCTGCAAGCATATTTACAACAAAAGGCAGTTAATGGCCCGCAAATTGTTGAGGAGAAGGAGGGGGTTTGTCCTCAGGATCTTGAAAATTCAGTCACTCTAGTGTTAACAATTGCTTTCTTTATGCACATCAGGTAACGTTTAAAGCTGCTTCCATAGGACAGACGTGCTGTTGTTGCTGCTGAGAAGCTGAAACATTCAACGTCTATAGCTGCACTTCTGACAGCCAGAGAGAAAGAGCAAGTCGAGGACTTGAACTCCTCTCTTGTCTCTCCCACTTTCTCCTCTCCATCTCTGCAACATATACTCCTGACAGTCTGTTGCTTAGCAACTGTAAAATAAAGCAGTGGGCTCCGAAGTCGAAGCGAGCGCGAGAGGAGAGGAAGCGAGTTCACAAGTACCGCAATAGATTCCTGTTCGCTCGGCTCTTGTGAGCCCCGCGCATCCCTCGGCACCCATCTGTGGATCTGTGATGACTTGTGACTTCTGGTTCTCGGACAGCCGGCCAATCAGCTCTGGCTGTGATGCGGGCTCGTCAGTTCCCTAGGCTACCTGTGTGATTGACACTCAGCATCCTGCAGCGGAGCGCGAGGCAGCGTATCCTCGATGCTCCTGCTTCCCCCTGAGAGAGAGAGTGGGGAAATCTGTGCGAGAAGAGAGGCAGAGAACCACGAGAGCAAGTGGAATGCTAATTATTTAAAGTCCTTCGCTATTTTCCTTCTGCTCTCTTTACTGGAACGATGAACGCTGGAGTGCGGGAAGAAGCCGGCTAAAGGCGGAGGGAAAGGAAGGATTCCCAAAGAAGAGGGGTTTGCTGGTAAGAGACGCACTTTTCTCTCTGTGTCCTGCCTTCACCAGCCACCTGTCCTTGTCACCGAATAATCCAGCAACGGTCTATGTGTGGGGGTGAGACAGAGACAGGTTTTCTGCATGCTGCGTGCCCAGAGAAGTGTCTTGAAACCTACATCACACACTGTATTCCAGTCTCAGTCACGCTTATGCTTTAGCTGAGTCAAGAGCTGCTCCCCTATATGAGAACATAGAAGCTGGAGAGGTTTAATTGAGCTCCATCAGTCACTGCAGGGATACAGTTACAGCTTAGGCCAGGATTTTGCGTACAGTATCTGCATAAGAGGAGGAGTATTAATTACATAACACTTGGTCTACACCTTGTGTCAGGGCTGTGCAGCATTATGCCGTCCCGTTAGTGGAGGAAAGCTTGCGTTGCTTTACACAGATGCTTCAGATTGTTTTGTATGTTGAGGAATATTTTATGGTATTTCTATTTCTGAGCTCTACATTTTGGAACATTGGCTATAGAATCATGAAGTTCACGTCACTCCAAGGGTCTGGCTTGTCAGATCATGTCACCAGGACTTCCTAAAACCTCCATTAGTTGGTTTGGGTCGGGCGACAGTCGGCCTCTCTTTGCCCTCGAGCCTCGGTTTCGCACCCTGGGGACTTGGCTTTCTGCTCGGCTGCTCTTACGCCAGCAGTCGTCTTTCTGAGCACCTGAGGACACCTCGAAAGCTTTTAGATGAAGTGTGAAAACTTTGAGCAGCAAGAGGTTATTTTTTTATTTTTTTTTAAGTTCTGTTTGGGGTTCTTTGATTTCTTTTGGGGATTTGTAAGAAAAATATATACATGGTATATTTTGCGTTACCAAAATATACCATGAACAACTTGGACAATTGTAATTAAAACTTACAGAAAATAAATAATTGAATTATTAGAACTGATTAACTTTTCGAGTCAACTCGGATGAAGATGGCTGTCACAGCTATTCTAAAAAAATAAATAAAAAAAGGGTCATAACTCATTTAAAATTTGAAGCTTTTGACCTTAAATTGTGGGTGGTAGTAGCTGAAGGTCATCCCCAACATGTGTTTTAAACGATAACAGATTGCACAAGATCTTTGTTTACATTTTTGCCGTTACCGAGAGTCAACCCTGTCTACATTTATCAAGAACCCCTGAATGGATTTTAAACAAACTTTCAGGTAATTATCATTCAATGTTTCAATCAACCGATAACTTTTGCAATCTGTTTCAAGATGGCTGCTACAGCTATACTGACTTGATAAAACACAAAGCATGGCTGTAGTTCATTTTAAAGATAAATCAGACGTGGTTGTAGCATGGAGTCACTTAACTCTGAGCGTCATCTCACAACCGCCCAATGTTATTTTCAAGGTTTGCCTAAAATGATTAGACCTTCAGCATTTCTCAACAGAAGGTGACGTTAGTTTAAAACTCTGGCGTGAACGGTGACGTGTGCCAAACATTTCTTCAAGGATTCTTTGGCCTTTAATTTAGTTGAGCATTTTAAAAAATAAAGTCAAACTAAAAATAACTACGGTACCTACTTCCATCAAAACTTCTAAACTACTGGACATCTGGCTTCTAATAAAACCGTTTTTGACATATTTAGAATACAGAAAAGTCTCAATAGCGTAAAAATTCATTAAATAATTTAATTAAAGCTATCGCTTTTAGTCCATCCATCCATCCATCCATCCATCAATCCATCCTTCCATCCATCCATTTTCTTCCACTTATCCATCCATCCATATCGATCTCGCTCCAGTTTTCCCTCATTCATGAACAAGACCACGAGATACTTGAACTCCTCCACTTGGGGTAGGACCTCCTCCCCGACCCAGAGAGGGCACTCTATCCTTTTCCGGCTCAAGACCATGGCCTCGGATTTGGAGGCTATGAGTCGTACATGCTCATTTTCTCTTTGCATGATTACAGACACACAAAATATTTCAAACCACTTAAAGGAAACATTTCCATCCACCTTAGCACGATCTGACTCATGTTGCTCCATCTTGTCAGCTCAACAACATGGCAGCTCTGCAGTTTTTAGCAGCTGCAGTTTGGATCATGCAGATGTTTTCTCCTGTTTTCCTTTAGAAAGCTGGATCTATAGTAAATGCATAAGCTACCAGCTCAAAGGCTGCAGGTTCTTGTTTGCTGCCGTTGCGGTTGTGAGATATTCTACAGCTTTTCAGAAGCCACAGTTGGAGGTGTTGAAGTCTCAAGAGCTCCTGCCTGTTTGCCTGTGTGCGTAGGAGGAAACATCTCATCCTCCGAGTCTCTCTGTCTACTACAGATAGAAAGATTTAAAATGTATTTCTGCTTCATTAGGCTGCGCACATGGAAGTGAAGGGAAGAAGACATTGAGCGCAAGGGGGTGATGAGGTGGACCAGAACTCAGATTTGAGCCCACAACTTCACAAGTACACGCTTTTCACGTCAGCTCACGGATTCAGTGGGATGCCCCACAGCCGAGAAATACAGTAACGGAGGTAATCCAGCGATTACAGTTTGAGTCTGTTGAACCGCAGAATATTTCCTGACCAGGGACGCAGGGCTGGCTGGAATTAGTCGTGTTTCAGCAAGCCTGTTAAATCACAAGACGACAGCGTGTCAGTGACTGTGTGTAAGTGACAAAGTGGCAACAGGAGGTGCAACTGCCTTATTACTGTTTTCTCGTCATGTCCCATTGTTGGGATGTATTGGAATAATTGAGGAAAACACATTTCAAAGTTTAATTGGTCTTGTAGTTTGCCCAAAAACAGGTGTAGCCGCTAGGTTTTATCTTCTGCCTTGAAGTCATCAGTCTATAAATATCTGATCTATATTTTCTTCTTCTGCCTCCAGCACTTGGTCCTTGTGGGGTCATAACAGTAAGATCCCTGCACTTTCAGTCTTTGCTTTAACTATGATCCAGCTTCACAAACGGTAATGGAATTAATTACAACAAACATACAATGGTTATTTGTCAGAGTCAGAGAGTCTTTATTGTCATTTGCACCGCATGTAGTACATGTGATGAAATGAGATTATGTACACAGGGTCCCAGTTACATCCAACAACAAAATGCAAGAGAAAACAGTAATAACATCTAGGATTAACTAAGAAAACATCAACTAGAAATACACTAAGCCCTAATGTAGTAGAAAAACATCATTATAAACAGCAGCACGAACATGAGTCTGTATGAGCAGATGGTCACAGATGAACACAGCAACAAGAAAACAGATCAGCATCAGCATGATGTGATATTTTGCAGTGATTATTCTTATTATTTATTTATTCATGAGTCTAACAGCCTCAGGGTAGAAGCTGTTCCTCAGTCTAGTGGTTCTACATTTGATGCTCCTTAACCTGCCGTCCTGAAGGGAGTGGGGCAAAGAGTGAGTGTGCTGGGTGAGTGGGGTCTTTCATGATGCAGGTGGCTCTTTTCCTGCATCTGGAGGTGTAGATGTCTGTGATAGTGGGGAGACTGACTCCAACAGACTTCTGTGCAGCCTTCACCACTCTCTGTAAAGCTTTTCTTTCTGCAACTGTGCAGCCTCCATGCCACACGTTGATGCTGGAGCACAGGATGCTCTCCACTGAACACCTGTAGATTTGTTTCTACAGTTAAGACCTTTGTTGTTGTTGTTGTTGTTGTTGTTGTTGTTGTTGTTGTTGTTGTTGCTGCTGCTGCTGCTGTTGTTGTTGTTGTTGTTGTTGTTGTTGTTGTTGTTGTTGTTGTTGACTTTCAGACCTACTCAATAAAACACCATATCTTCCTCAGCCTGTTCAAAGTAGATGAGCAGCTACTGTGCAGGAGGATCTGCTCATTATTTATGTTGCCTGCATCTCAGCATCAGATTATCATTAATTCATCATGCACACACTGGAATAAAAATCTGTGCAGTAGTGCAGTGGGAATCAGAGGTTTCTTCAGTTCCAGGTGATCTATTTGAAACAAGCCCCGTGTCTGTATTTGCATCCAGAAGATGGTCCTAACTGGTTTCATAGTTAGACTTTCTCTCTGAAGGCCACAGTCCCACTGACTGAACTGCATCACAGTCGTCCAGCACAACGGGCTTCACTTTCAATATCTCACAAACACATGTTGCGTAGAGATGTCAGCAACTGTCTCTGTTGCCTGGCAACATTTTCTTGTTGCACATCCTTGAAAAGGTTTTGTAAGTTAATGTCAAGGTCTGCGTTGAGAACTTTAAAAGGTGCATCTGTTCTGATAACTGACATGAAGGAGCTCGATTCCATCTTCTGCTAAGAAGGATCAGTGTGTAGGGGGTGGGGGGTATTTATTTATTGCTGTTGCCCTCATTGATAACTATCAAGTTGACTTTTGGTCCATGACAAATAAACTTAAAACAATTTTACCAAATCATATACAGTATGAGTGTGATCTGGATTATCTGATAAGAATGCCACTATTTATAGTAACTTTGTCTGTTTGCTTTGTTATAACTCTACATGTCTCTTATGTTATAAGCTCCACAACTCTTGTTGTGCTGCTTCATTGCAGGCACTACACAAAGTGAAACAAACAGGAGATTGAAAGTTTTGACGCTTTAGTTGCAACTAACTGTTGGCGATAAAAGGAACAACTCTTGATGGAATCAGTCAATCACTGGTAGGATGTTTTAGCAACGCAAGTGTTGGGCTGAGATAATAGTAACAAAGCAAGTCATAACGTGTAAAAAATACTTAATTTAGTATTTGTTAATACGGCAGAATTAGCGTTCCGGGTAACTCAGATGTGATTTGCTCTGGATTCGTCATAAAAACCTGAATATGCTGGGATTGCTCTGAATGCTGCAAGTATCACTTTGAGTAAATGTGTTGAGACCCTTCCTCAACATCCAAGAACACAACTGATGTGACTGGACAGAAAGATCACATTTACATTTATGTGTGTCGGTGCTTGTTTCCTCTACCATAAGGAATTAGAGTACAACAGCTGCTTTAAACTGCATCACTTTTCACCGCCCTTGGGTGACCGACAGGTGCAAACGAGCTGCAAACAGATAAACGCACAGCAAACAGGTAAATACGCTGCAAGGTAAAAATATAAATGCAACAGAAAAATGGTGCAAACGAAAAAATCTGCATTTGCAGAAAATAGACAGATGCAAAAATGCACAGGAAAAATGCTGCAAATACCATAACACCCCAAAACAACTGCAATAATGCAAACTCACTTCTCTAAACAGAAGTGCACCAGACCAGTAGGGGGACTCGACCACCAAGTCACATGGGACCAGACCCCCGGTGAGGACAATATAGCTGAGTGGCCACTGGCCAAGAAGTAGTAGTTTAATGTGCACCGATAACTTAAAGCTTCAACCTATTTATTTTGAAGATACATTTTTTTCTGATTATTTTGAGCCTGGATGCACAAAAATCAGAGCACCGGGGCTGTAATTTAAGAAAGATGACACCAACAATTTACAGCAAAATCCTAAATATCAATGTTTTGGCTATGTACACTACCAAAAGTGTTTAAAGATCATGATTTCTGTCCTATCCATCCATCCATCCATCTTCTTCCGCTTATCCGGGGTCGGGTCGCGGGGGTAGCAGCCTAAGTAGGGAGGCCCAGACTTCCCTCTCCCCAGCCACTTGGAGCAGCTCCTCTGGGGGAATCCCAAGGCGTTCCCAGGCCAGCCGAGAAACATAGTCCCTCCAGCGTATCCTGGGTCTTCCTCTGGGTCTCCTCCCGGTGGGACATGCCCGGAACACCTCACCAGGGAGGCGTCCAGGAGGCATCCTAACCAGATGCCCGAGCCACCTCAACTGGCTCCTCTCGATGTGGAGAAGCAGCGGCTCTACTCCGAGTCCCTCCCGGATGACTGAGCTTCTCACCCTATCTTTAATGGTGTGGTCACACCAAACAGCGTTTTTACCTCCAAGCTTCCAGCTTCCATGTAAAGTCAATGGTGGACGCACCTAGGCACCTCCTGGCGTCTGGCGTCAGGTCGCGTGCGTGTTGAGCGTGCTGATGAGCGTTTTTTCGTGCACGTGAACCGGCGTCGGCTTCCAAGTTCCGCTTCAGCTGAGCTGAAGTTTTCGCGGTTCAAACTTTCAAACGCCGCTCAACTCCACCTGATTGGTTGGTGTGTCAACCAATCAGGGAGAGTCGGGGGGCAGAAGAGAGGGGGCAGTGGGAGAGTCCCTATGTGACGCGGAAACGAGGGTGCGCGCGCACTATGTGACGTATTGTTTGTCGGAAAAAAAAAGAAAAGACCCGCGAGCTCGTGAACTATGGAAGAGAAACTCATTGTAGCTGTGTGTTCGCGACAATTCCTTCACGACCAGTCAAGTCTGCTCCACAGAGACGGAAATAAACAGCTCCTCCTCGCCTGGCGGAGTGAGCAGGACTCCGTGTGCAGGGCTCTGTATACCGGTAAGCTCCTCCCACACACCCAGCAGCTTCTGGCTTCTGGCTTTTTGGTCTGAACACGCTGCATTCACAAGTGCGTCCACTTGCGTGCGTGAGGAGCTTCTTGGAGGTTCAAAACGCTGCTCTGTGTGACTGTACCATAAGGGAGAGTCCAGCCACCCTGCGGAGAAAACTCATTTCAGCCGCTTGTATCCGAGATCTTGTTCTTTCGGTCACAACCCAAAGCTCATGACCATAGATGAGGGTGGGAACGTAGATCGATCGGTAAATTGAGAGCTTTGCCTTTTGACTCAGCTCTCTCTTCACCACGACAGACCGGTACAGCGCCCGCTTCACTGCGGACGCTGCACCTATCCGCCTATCGATCTCACGCTCCAGTTTTCCCTCATTCGTGAACAAGATCCCGAGATACTTAAACTCCTCCACTTGGGGCAGGACCTCCTCCCCGACCCGGAGAGGGCATGCTACCCTTTTCCGGCTCAAGACCATGGCCTCGGATTTGGAGGAACTGATCCTCATCCCGGCCGCATCACACTCGGCTGCAAACCGCTCCAGTGAAAGTTGTAAATCACGAACTGATGAAGCCAGTAGGACCACATCATCTGCAAAAAACAGAGAAGCGATTCTAAGGTCACCAAAACGGATCCTCTCAACACCTTGGCTGCGCCTAGAAATTCTGTCCATAAAAGTTATGAACAGAATCGGTGACAAAGGGCAACCTTGGCGGAGTCCAACTCTCACCGGAAACGAGCCTGACTTACTGCCGGCAATGCGGACCAAGCTCTGACACCGGTCGTACAGGGACCTAACAGCCCTTATCAAAGGGCCTGGTACCCCATACTCCCGGAGTACCCCCCACAGAACCCCCCGAGGGACGCGGTCGAATGCCTTCTCCAAGTCCACAAAGCACATGTAAACTGGTTGGGCAAACTCCCACGCACCCTCCAGGACCCTGCTGAGGGTGTAGAGCTGGTCCAGTGTTCCACGACCAGGACGAAAACCACACTGCTCCTCCTGAATCCGAGGTTCGACTATCCGACGGACCCTCCTCTCCAGAACCCCTGAATAGACCTTACCAGGGAGGCTTAAGAGTGTGATCCCCCTATAGTTGGAACACACCCTACGGTCCCCCTTTTTAAATAGGGGAACCACCACCCCAGTCTGCCAATCCAAGGGAACTGCCCCCGATGTCCACGCGATATTGCAGAGTCGCGTAAGCCAACACAACCCTACAACATCCAGAGCCCTAAGGAACTCCGGGCGAATCTCATCCACCCCCGGAGCCTTGCCACCGCGGAGCTTTTTAACCACCTCGGCGACCTCAGCACCAGAGATCGGAGAACCCGACCCAAAGTCCCCAGGCTCTGCTTCCTCAGTGGAAGACGTGCCAGTAGGATTGAGGAGGTCTTCGAAGTATTCCGCCCACCGACTCACAACATCCCGAGTTGAGGTCAGCAGCACGCCACCTCCACCATAAATGGTGTTGGTCTCGTACCTCTTTCCCCCCCTGAGACGCCGGATGGTGGACCAGAATCGCCTCGAAGCCGTACGGAAGTCATTCTCCATGGCCTCTCCGAACTCCTCCCACGCCCGAGTTTTTGCCTCAGCAACCACCCGAGCCGCATGCCGCTTGGACTGCCGGTACCTATCAGCTGCTTCCGGGGTCCCACAAGCCAAAAAGGCCCAATAGGACTCCTTCTTCAGCCTGACAGCATCCCTCACTGCCGGTGTCCACCACCGGGTTCGAGGGTTGCCACCACGACAGGCACCAACAACCTTGCGGCCACAGCTCCGATAAGCTGCCTCGACAATAGAGGCGCGGAACACGGCCCACTCGGACTCCATGTCCCCCGCCTCCCTTGGAACGTGTTCAAAGCTCTCCCGGAGGTGGGAGTTAAAGCTCCGTCTTACGGGAGACTCTGCCAGACGTTCCCAGCAGACCCTCACAATACGTTTGGGTCTGCCAGGTCTGACCGGCATCCTCCCCCACCATCGGAGCCAACTCACCACCAGGTAGTGGTCAGTTGACAGCTCCGCCCCTCTCCTCACCCGAGTGTCCAAGACATGCGGCCGCAGATCAGATGAGACGACAACAAAGTCGATCATCGAACTGCGACCTAGGGTGTCCTGGTGCCAAGAGCACATATGGACACCCTTATGCTTAAACATGGTGTTCGTTATGGACAATCCATGACGAGCACAGAAGTCCAATAACAGAACACCACTCTGGTTCAGATCAGGGGGGCCGTTCCTCCCAACCACACCCCTCCAGGTCTCACTGTCATTGCCCACGTGAGCGTTGAAGTCCCCCAGTAGAACAAGGGAGTCCCCAGGAGGCGCACTCTCCAATACCCCCTCCAAGGACTCCAAAAAGGGTGGGTAGTCTGAGCTGCCGTTTGGTGCATAGGCACAAACAACAGTCAGAGCCCGTCCCCCCACACGTAGGCGAAGGGAGGCTACCCTCTCGTTCACCGGGGTGAACCCCAACGTACAGGCACCAAGATGGGGGGCAACCAGTATGCCCACTCCTGCTCGGCGCCTCTCACCAGGGGCAACTCCAGAGTGGAAGAGTGTCCAACCCCTCTCAAGGAAACTGGTTCCAGAGCCAGAGCCATGCGTTGAGGTGAGTCCGACTATTTCTAGTCGGAACCTCTCAACCTCACACACTAGCTCAGGCTCCTTCCCCACCAGAGAGGTGACATTCCATGTCCCAATGGCCAGCTTCTGTAGCCGAGGATCAGACCGCCAGGGTCCCCGCCCTCGGCCACCACCCATCTCACATTGCACCCGACCCCTTTGGCCCCTCCCACAGGTGGTGAGCCCATGGGAAGGGGGACCCACGTCTCCTCTTCGGGCTGTGCCCGGCCGGGCTCCATGGGTAAAAGCCCGGCCACCAGGCGCTCGCCAGCGTGCCCCACCTCCGGGCCTGGCTCCAGAGTGGGGCCCCGGTGACCCGCGTCCGGGCGAGGGAAAACTTAGTCCATTAATTGTACTCATCATAGGGGTTTTTTTTTATTTTTTATTTCTGTCCTAATGTATCCATAATGTATTGACATTAAGGTAGTAAATCCATAATGTATTGACATTAAGGTAGTAAATGCTTACTTCAACACTAATATCAGTGATAAAACCTATATACCAGGGCTATTCAACTGGTGGCCCAGGGGCCAAATCAGTCCCATAGATTAGCTCAAGTCGGCCCATCACGAGTTCATTTTTTAATAAAATTAGATTTTAAAACATAAAACAAACTTACTTGATGACTATAACTGGGGTTTGCAACCTTGAGCTCTTGGCTTTCAGTAACTGTGGCTCCCTGAGCAATTTATTTGAACAGCCTTGCACTAAAAGTATTAGAAGTATTTCTTTACATTGACAGGTTTAGAAATGTGCAACTAAGCTTGACTTACTCCTTGTTTTGCTACACCTACCTCCTAATTTAGAATGATTTTATATTGTCTTCCAATGCTTTCTTTTTCATGTTTATCTTAATATAATGTCTCTGGTTTTCTTATGAAATAGTATGATTTATAGTTATCGTCCAACCAATGTTTAATTTTCTGCCTTACTTTACCTTGCTACTTTTTGTTTACTTGCATTACCAAAACCTCTCTTTAATAGAAATATTGTATATATTCTTGCATGCTATGAAAGTAATGTGACTTTAGAAAGTGACCACTCAGCTATATTGTCTTTAGAAGGAGTCTGGTCCCATGTGACTTGGTGGTTAAGTCCCCATACTGGTCTGGTGCACTTCTGTTCTGAGAAGTGAGCTTGCAGCATTGCAGTTGATTTGTGTTTTTTTTTTGTGTGTGTGTTTTTTGGTATTTGCAGTGTTTTCCTGTGCATATATGTTTGTTCTTCTGTTTATTTTCTGTGATTGCAGAATTTTTCTTTAGCAGCATTTTTCTGTTGCATTTGTTGTTGTTTTTTTGTTTGGGGGTTTGCATCATTCATGTGCTGGTGAAGATTCTCAGTCATCCAGGACATGATAAAATCAAAAAAAGGCGTTCAATACAGAAACAACTGGACTTTATTTGTAACAGAAGACGTTTCGCTTCTCATCCAAGAAGCTTTTTCAATTGAGAAAGCTTCTTGGATGAGAAGCGAAACGTCTTCTGTTACAAATAAAGTCCAGTTGTTTCTGTATTGAACGCCTTTTTTGATTTCATCATTCATGTGTTTGCTACGCATTTACCTGTTTGCGGCTAGTTTGCACCTGTCGGCCACCGTAGGGAACCAACCCATCTGTCAACATCTGTAAGACAGTAACTGCTCGTAGTTATTCTATGCAACCACACGTCTATGCTGTTTGGAAGAAGTTCAGATTAGATTCCCACATAAAAAGTGCTAAGTGAAGATGAAATATTTTCCAAGTACTGTAGTCTGCTTTCAGTGATCATGTATTACTGTCTGTGCAGTTACTGGATAGTTGCATCATTCTCAGCAGGATTACGAAACAAAACGAAATGTGCAGAGAGGGAAGAGAAAGACAGGGACACAGAAGGAAGAGGGACAGATGAAAGAGACAAAGCTTTTCAGGTTCCTCCAATAAAATATGTTTTATTCTTTTGCCACAAGAATGGCTTTAAAGTGATGAAACGACTCAGTGAGTATTAGAGAGAGACTGATTCACGTTACAAGCCTCCATTTGTTCCTATTATCATACCACATGTGAGCATTTTCATTTATAATCAACAAAGTAACAGGTCCAAGTCCATGAGTCTGACTGTCCTGCATCTTTAGAGAGACAGCACCCGTCGAATGAATCATTGCAATCATATAAGTGAAATTCACCATGTCTGTTTGGTCCTCGGGTTTCAGACACAATTACAAGAATCCAGTTTTTCCATTAGCGCTTCTTGATATTGAATCTTTATGTGTTTAAAAAAAAAACACAAAAACATTTTATCTGCAGACATCTCTTTGGCTCTTTGAGTCATTTTTTTTCTTAAACATATTCTTGCTGCTGCTGGAGAGGAGGGTCCGTCGGATAGTTGAACCTCGGATTCAGGAGGAGCAGTGTGGTTTTCGTGCTGGTCGTGGAACACTGGACCAGCTCTACACCCTCAGCAGGGTCCTGGAGGGTGCGTGGGAGTTTGCCCAACCAGTTTACATGTGCTTTGTGGACTTGGAGAAGGCATTCGACCACGTCCCTCGGGGGGTTCTGTGGGGGGTACTCCGGGAGTATGGGGTACCAGGCCCTTTGATAAGGGCTGTTAGGTCCCTGTACGACCGGTGTCAGAGCTTGGTCCGCATTGCCGGCAGTAAGTCAGGCTCGTTTCCAGTGAGAGTTGGACTCCGCCAAGGTTGCCCTTTGTCACCGATTCTGTTCATAACTTTTATGGACAGAATTTCTAGGCGCAGCCAAGGTGTTGAGAGGATCCGTTTTGGTGGCCTTAGAATCGCTTCTCTGCTTTTTGCAGATGATGTGGTCCTATTGACTTCATCAGGTCGTGATCTACAGCTTTTGCTGGAGTGGTTTGCAGCCGAGTGTGATGCGGCCGGGATGAGGATCAGTTCCTCCAAATCTGAGGCCATGGTCGGGGAGGAGGTCCTGCCCCAATTGGAGGAGTTCAAGTATCTCGTGTTCTTGTTCACGAATGAGGGAAAAATGGAGTGTGAGGTCGATAGGCAGATAGGTGCAGCATCAGCAGTGAAGCGGTCGCTGTACCGGTCTGTCGTGGTGAAGAGAGAGCTGAGTCAAAAGACGAATCTCTCAATTTACTGGTCGGTCTACTTTCCTACCCTCATCTATGGTCATGAGCTTTGGGTTGTGACCGAAAGAACGAGATCTTGGATACAGGCGGCCAAAATGAGTTTTCTCCGCAGGGTGTCTGGGCTCTCCCTTAGAGATAGGGTGAGAAGCTTGGTCATCCGGGAGGGACTCAGAGTAGAGCCGCTGCTTCTCCACATCGAGAGGAGCCAGTTGAGGTGGCTCGGGCATCTGGTTAGGATGCCTCCTGGACGCCTCCCTGGTGAGGTGTTCCGGGCATGTCCCGGGAGGAGACCCAGGACACGCTGGAGGGACTATGTTTCTCGGCTGGCCTGGGAACACCTTGGGATTCTCCCGGAGGATTTGGTCCAAGTGGCTGGGGAGAGGGAAGTCTGGGCCTCCTTACTTAGGCTACTACCCCCCCCCGCGACCCGACCCCGGATAAGCGGAAGAGAATGGATGGATGGATGGATATTCTTGCTTCTTAAGTGAAAGACCATTTTAGAAACAATACCTCTCTGCACCCCTCCTCAACACCGGAATAAATCTTTTCAGATTTGTTCTCTTTGTCAGTCTAGTTTTAGGTAAATTACCCACACGCTGATATTTACAGCTTAGGGATGCAGGATGCCTTTTTGTTGCTTCTGACCATAATGCTTAGAATATTTAACATTTTTGTCCATCAGAATCAGAAGATGGTGTATAGTTAGTTTGAATAGAGACATCAAAGGATTATTGAAAAATCCTTCTGGGTGCAGGTCCAGGAATCTGCAAATCCTCCGTCTCACATCTCAAATTCTTCCACACAGCTCAAAAATACTGCAAAATGACATCAACATGCACAAACAACACAGCAAAACCCACAGAAACTAAAATATTGCCAAGAAATTACTAGATGTTCACAAAGAGAAACTAAATAAATATATTAGTTTATTATACATTATTATTTTGAAAACAAATCATTCATACAATAATAATAATAATAATGTCATATTTTTGTCATCTATGTATGTTTCCACACAAGACAAAATTTGACTCTGCATTTAACCCAATCACCACCAGGTGGCAGCGGGCAGCTATAGAAAGCGCGCCGGGGAGCAGTAGTGATTAGATGTGCTGCTCAAACACACCACAAAACTATGCCGTGACTGGGGTTCGAACCAGGGTCCTCCGGATCCCAAGTCCAGTTCCCTTGCCACTACACCATCTTGGCCACTATGGTTTCTGGAGTCTGCCCTCTCCCTCGTCGACTCCTCTNAAGTGAGGGTTTAAAAATGAAATTTATTTAAAAATAAACTTGTGTTCTTTGTTTTGTTTTTTGAAAGCGCTATCTTCAACAGGTAAGATATTATTTGCTCATCTTTCCATTGAACCCCTTTTCAAAACGTCTGCACTTTTCTTGTATCTGTACACAGGAAGCTCTCCGTCAGATTTATAGTAAATCGTTGCACAGATTTCCAGGGCAGTGAAAGCGTCAGTGAACTTTACAAGGTGTGGCCTGCTGAACCGCCTGGGGTCAGGTCTGTGCACGGGTCAGCCGAGCTCAACAAACACACCGCAAACCTTTTCTCTCTCTGTCAACAGAGGCGCAGCTGAAATGTTAAATCTATGTGCAGACGTATTGATGAAATAAACGTAATTAACAGTTTTACACAAGACATTTAGATTCTATTTTCACAGCTTTGTTCATTAGAAAAGCTCCAGTTGAAGTTGCCTTTTCTGTAAAAAAAAATAAAATAAAAATATATATTCACCTATCTTTTTTTGTTGTTTGTTTTTGGCAAAAAGTGATTTTGACTGAGGAAGAAATGGAAATGTTTTGTTTACATGAACAATGCAAAACTAAAAGCCATCTCATTTGACTGCTGCTCACCAGAACCTGCTTCAGATGCGTACAGACCTACGGGGAGAAGAGTTTTATTTTTCTGACAATCAAACAGTGATCGATTAAAGTCGTGTCGCCTCAAAGGAAGTCTGATTTTCCACGACTGCCTTTCTATGCTCTGTTATTGTTGCAATAAAGCCGCTTCCGCATAATTTGTACAATTTAAATCAAGTCTATTCATTTGAGTTATTTAGCGCCAAGTCACAACGGACGTCGTCTCAGGTTTTTGCACTATGTCATATGTTTATCCCAAAAAATTTTTATTAGACTTTTACAGATTTTATCTTTTAGGTGACTGTTTTGCAATTTTAGCACGTTTGCGCAAGAACTTTGGTGTTGTGAATCACTTTGAGTTGATGGGGGAGAGGGCGGGTCACGGAGGCCATCTTAGCACCAGCAAACTGTTTTTTTTTTCCTACTATGAAGTATGTGGGAATCAGTTTTGTTTGGTGGCTCCTCAGATTGAAGAAGTCCTTTGAATAAAAAAAAAATACAGGTAGTCCCGACTTACGACGGAGTTCCCTTCCTACGTGGCGTCGTAAAGCGAATTTCAACGTAACTCAAAACATACGTCCAAACTGCACCTTATACGTACAGTACTGTATTTTACCGAGCACTTAGCTTATCCTAACAGAGTACCCTACATAATTATCAAAAAACACATACATTTCAGAGCCATAATGAAGGGAAAAAATAGTTAATTTCCTACTCTGGACTGCTGGTGAAGCCATTTCCTCCGTTTCTCCCTCGCTCCTCGGGATTCTCCATTCGTTTACGTTGTAAAACCGTCGTCCATAAAACAGCTACTTTTCCACAGCTGCGGCCTGTTTCTGCCTGTCCAGCTTGCTCCAACAAGTTTTATTTTGGTTTTTGAATGTCCAGAGGACCAGACTTAGCTTTTTTAGAGAGTACAGGCAGCTGTAGCCTCCACAGCTAGCAAAACGGGAAACTGCTGGAAACTGCATAAATCGGCTTGAAAATAAATAAAAAATCAAAATATATATATATATATATATATTTGGAGATGCGTGTCGTAACCACAAAACGTCATAAGTCGAGGCCGTCGTAAGTCGGGGACTACCTGTATTGAAAAAAAAAAAAAGAAAAACTCCAGATGACCTGACTGAACATTGTTGGCATTTATACCTGGATTATTGAGCATGAATTTAGGTGTTTAGCACGTTTACTTACACTTAGCAGATTTATAGTTTGTTCTGCTAATTTTAGCATTTAGCTGCTGTTTTCACGATTTTAGCTTTTCTTCTGCTAGTTTTAACATTCACTGTTCGGTTAATTCATTCATCAGCAAACTTCAGTAAAGCCATTCAGTTTACAGCTTTCACGTTGCGTTTTTCTTTCAATGTTGTGTTTCTGAGCATGAAACTAAAGTGTGCCATCTCTAAATATGAATCTATTACTTACATTTAATCAAGTATGTGTCATATTCATTTTAGTTTCCCTCCTCCCTCTTCTGTCTTCCTACCTTTTTGTCTTTATTTCTTCCTTTGCGCTGATGAGCTGCAGCTCTGTAGGTTTCCATAGCACCCAGGAGTAAAAAGTCAACCCACACAGTCTCCTGCCCACCGCCCATTCTCTTCCTCGATCTCTCTCACTCTGCCGATGTGTCGTTCCTCCTGCTCTCTCCATTTATCTCTTGCAGTCCATGAAGTCCCCTGCTGTTTTCCTCAGCATGACAACATTATTGTTCCTTAAAACTATTTGCTTTGCTTGGTTAGTGTGTGTGAGTGCTAGTGTGTGTGCACACTTGCAGATGCTTGGTTATGAATGTAGAAATGTTTTGACCATTGTGACATGTGCAAATCTACTTCTTTGTCCACCCCCATGCACAGGATGCCCATACGTCCACACACACACACATCTCGAACGGGGGTCTTCCACCCTCTCCAGTGGTGCAGTGGTGGTGATGTTCACCACACAAATCACGATCCTGATTAAAAAATGAGCAACTGATTCTGGGCTAATTTTAACAGAGCCTCTTTTGAAATGTCATCAGAGTGACTCCCCGACCTTCAGCCAGTTTAATGAGGCGGTTTCTAATGGTATGTCTTCTAAATCCAACCGTACGTGACCCAGTATTGATCTGCTCCTCGATGAGTTTTCATGTTAACAATTTCCTGTTAGAGAGTGGATTATTTTAAATAATAGACTCACAAGAACGAAGGAGTGTGTTTAACTTAAACTACAGTCTGTCCCCAGTATGAGTCCTTATGAACAAAATGCATCACCATACAGCTACATACAAAAGTTTTAAACCACCTCTTTATTTATTTTGTTTCCACGAAGCTAGATTTTAATCCTTTAAGGAGCTTGAGCAACATTTTCCTTTTTTTTTTTTTTGTGAGGTTCTTATGTGCTTTTGTTCTACCTCAAACACTTTGTAATATACAAAACGCACCTCTGTAAAGCCAGCTGTTTTTGCTGCCTACTTGTCTGAACAGATCACATCTGTTAGGGTTTGGATTAATGACTTGGCAGGTGAGACTGGCAGGAAACCGTATAAGTTTTCTTTAGATTTCTTCATTCACAAAATGTATCTCACAAAACCCAGTGCAGATGAAAAAAAAAAAGTTGCTATCCAGTTGATGTTTGTAAGTACTGTAGTAATAAAACATTTTTTCTTGTTTTTATTTATGTTGAGATTTCTGGGAAACCATGTTGTACTCTTCGTGTTCAACGCAATTACCAAGACTTTTACAACCTGAAATCAAATAAAAATACAATACAAATTAAACTTTTGCATTTTCACTATAACTATGTTCATGCATGAAAACAAAAGAGTAGATCACATCCAAAAGTTCACTTGGACGCTGGAGCAGAAACAGTCAGCATGTAAGAACAACAAATCAATCCAGAAATTTTAAAGATCCTCAATTTGTTTTATTTGTTATTGTCAATTCAAACACCAGGGCTGTCTTCAGACTTCCTTTCAGTCTCACAAAACTCACATCCAAAGTATCCGATTTCAAGTAAAGTCAAGAGCAAATGTAACAAATGAATAGTTTAGAATAATATGAAGAATTATTTGAAGGGTGAACCGTATTTAAAGGGAATGAAAAATAAGTCAGGCTTCAAAGAAAACAGTATTTTCTGAAGGAAAGGGGACACGACAAGGTGGGGATTATGATGAAAACATACGGTAATTAACCTTCAGTCTGTGGCGTTGAAATTGCAACAGTAATAGACTGTATTTCATACGGACAATAGCCAAACAAGCTAACATTTCCAACACATCTATTATATTTATATAAAATAAAGCCCTCTAACAAGTAGAGTTCTTAGGAAAAACAGGAGTGGTGTAGTGTCCTTGTGGTGACATGTACAGGAAGATAGAAAACATGTTTGTTTATTATTACCATAAGCTGAACTCATGGTGTGAATGCTGCAATACTGTTTTCTTGTTTTTTAAAGTTTTTAAACACCAACTACTTCAGCATACTTTTGGATAATTCAGCCATTCAGGCATCAAAACCTTTATTTTGTTCTGTATATGATGGCTAAGACTTTAAGTATTTTTTATACTTTTGGAACTATTTACAGGTAAATTCTTGAAAAATGTGCTTTTTAAAATCTTCACCGCTTTTGTGTAGCCGGGTCAGGTGTGGTTAAAATTGGGTAACTGAAGTTTTAAAAATACTATTTTAAATAAATAAAATTGGTTTAAATGGTTGTACCTAAAAAGTTACCTTAAAAGGCACGCAGGCCCGTTTGTAGAGGAGGCTTGAGACAATTTCACACACTGACACCAATTAAATTGCATAGTTTGTTTAATTAAATAAAATCCTACATTTAAAATATTTACAGTTTTAAAAAGGCAATTATAGCTCAATTCCATAAAAGTTCAATTCAGTAAAATGTACAAAAACAGGAAAAACACACACACACACACACACACACACACACACACACACACACACACACACACACACACACACACACACACACACACACACTTCCTACACCAAACCAGGAGTACTGTCACCGCCTGGAGGGATTCGGTATCAGTCACACGACAGTTCAGAGTCCACCCTGGTATGATCTGTCGTCTGGAAGAGACGCCACTCCAGCCGACGCCTGTTCAATTAGTTGAGCTGGACATCAGTCGGCCCAGTTCAGCCCGCAGGACGCGTAACGCAGCCCGCCCCACGCCGTCCAGACAGCGGGCACCAACACAGGACCAGTCGGCAGTCGATGGACGACCCAGATGGAGGCAGAGACCAGTCGGGACAGCAGTAAACGAACACCCAGGACAAACAGCAGACAGAAGGACGCCAAGGACAAACAGCAGGGACTAAAACAATAAATATTTAGCATTAAAATCTAAAAAGTATAAAACAGAAAGATACACTGGCGCTTAAGGCTGAGTTAGACTCGCGCTTTGGTCCGCAGGCTGGAGCGCGTGCGCTGCGCGTGCACTGTGCCGTGCGGCGAAATGCGTTTATAGTGTCGCCTCTGTGTTTATAGTTGTCGCACGGCGGCGCATGGCAAAGT
The DNA here is from genome assembly GCA_038048925.1 of Garcialebias charrua. Lineage (NCBI taxonomy): Eukaryota > Metazoa > Chordata > Actinopteri > Cyprinodontiformes > Rivulidae > Garcialebias > Garcialebias charrua. Next base: position 39,716 of record JBBPBX010015714.1, read on the forward strand.
GCTGTTCTTTTACCGACCAGCAGGAGGCAGTACCCTCTAAAACCTGTGCATATGTTGCAAGAAAGGTGTAGAAGAAGAAATCTACCGTAGAAGAAGAACTGTTTGAAATCACACAACAAAAACAAATAGCTTTCCGCTCGCGTGCTGAACTGTTGTCTTTATTTGCGGTTTTAATGCATGGAGTCAGCGGAGGAGAAAGCGATCACGTGACTTTTGGCGAAAAAACAAAAGAAAAGTCCGACTCCAGATCAGGAATGAAGGAGAATTTAATACATTTGTGTCACAAAACATTCCTCCATGCGTCGCGACGCCGTCTCCACGACCACAGCGGCGCAAACAGCTGCAGGCTCCGGCGTGAAGGCTGTCGGTGGGGACCTGTCAATCAAATCGTAGCGCCCACGGCGCGCGCATAGGCTTGCGGAGTTTCAAAAATTCAGAGGTGCACGACACGCGATAATCCCATGCGTGGGGCCAATGCGCAAGGGTGGGGACTATGAAATTGCGTCACTTTTGGAGCGCGCACCCTCGCGCGTTGCACGACGCGTCGAGTATGAATCTAGCTTTACTCACCACCAAGTTCCACCTCTAACAAGAGAGGGAAACAAGAAGCTTGTAACGGTGGTCGCGAGAACAATAGATCATCGCGACCCCAAGCGCACAATCAACGCTAGCGCGTGACACAGCCAGCAGACGTGAGGTGTACCCCGGAAGGCGGATGACATGTAGTCAACCCTGGAGGCTGGCCCTTTTTTATTCAGGAAGCCAGTCCCAGACCCACCAATCACCTCCCTGCACTTGTGTGGTGCATTCAATGCCTGCAGGACATCCTCACTGTGACAGCCACATTTGCTTCAGTTTTAGTTTTTAGCTACCGGTACTTTTCTGCTGGTTTTTGTGTTTAGATTTAGCTAATTGTAGCTTTTGTTCAGCCCCCCCTTTTTTAAAAACTTGTTTCAGTTCCTTAAACAAATTTCAGCAGTGATTCAGTACAGTAGTCCTTCGTTTATCACAGGGGTTACGTTCCAGAGACCCCCACGATAAGTGAAAAACCATAAAGTAGGAACACTAAATTTATTTTTTAATATATATACTGTATAAAGGATTTATAAATCCTTCCCACACTCTTGCAACAGTCTAAACTCTTTAAACCTACGTAATTTTAACAACATACGTATTTGTACTGCACAGCGGCTACTGCAAAATTTTATGAGTACTGTACTCACCAGCTCTGCAGAAGCTCAATCCCTGTCGGGCTCGGTTCTGTTCGGCTACCCTGCAGCACGACTAAAGGGCGAGATACACTCGAGCGTTCTCACGATACGCCTATACGCAACGTACATACGTCAAGGCAAAAGCGTAGCCCCGCGTAGCCCCGCAGGGCATGTACGCGCAAAGCTTTTTTTTTACGACCGCGAACGCGATGCGCGGTGTCTGATCATAAACTTCCCCGGCGCCGGACTGTTTTGTATGTTACACAAATGAATTAAATTCCTCTTTTTTATCGCTGATCGGGCCTTTTCTTTTGTTTTTTTGCCTAAAGTCAAGTAATCACTTCTTCCTCCGTTCACTCGATGATTGAAATGAATGAATTCAGGTCCTACCTGGGTGCGCGATGTTTTAAATATCCCTGGTGGGCTGTGTGCTGCAGGAAAAGCACTCCCTGTTATTATTTTTATTTCTGAGAGAACTTTTTATAACATATATAGTAGAAACACCGCATCAGAACACCGCCGCGGTCTTCAGCGAGCTACATGAGCTGACTGAAAGCTGTCAATCATTTCAGTAGGCGTGTCAGCAAGTGACCAATCAGCGAGCTCAGTTGAGTCCCCTCCGTGCGCAGCTGCTCATATTACAACAAGGAGAACGCGAGCGTTTGAAAGCTGATAAGTTTATGAAGTATAGCAGCAAAACACATGCGCACAAAATGCGCGCGTAGAGTGGCGTACCTGAGGACGCTCAAGTGTATCTCGGCCTTAAGCCCATCACCCCATCCAGGTTGACGTGCATGTGCTGCCGCTCCAGGAAGAACACTCTGTGTGCAAGGCTGCCCAGGATTTGGTCCACCACCTCGGCCCGGCCCCATTGCTGTCTGTCCCCTGCAGCTCCCAGGATCCGGGGCACACTGCGTCCAGATCTACTGCAGCCCAGGTACTCGCCAGTGAAGAAACTACTACAATTTGAAGGATGACATCAGCTTCAGGATTATTTGTGACTTTCCTGCCAGTTTTGAGAGCTCAATAGACAGATCTTTACTTATGACTTTGCGGTGCAAAACTTTCCCTCCATTTCGGCACTTTCCCTCCTTCTTGCTCTCGGCGAAGGCGGACGCTTTTCCTCCCTTGCTTCTGTTCTTTGTCCTGTGAATCTTATTGTGTCATTTGTATGTTGCTTATTCTTTGTGCTGAGGTTTTTTGCAACCTCATACTGTGTCCTGTTAAGGATACAGTGTGAGATATGATTTTTTTTAAACGTTGCCTTTTTCTTATCTAATGAAAAAAGGTAGCGCCTCTCGAGGCTGCAGCCTCAGACAGTCCCGTCTTCCCATGTCTTTGTTGTTCGGTTGTTTGTGTTTCTTGCACGGGCTGTACTAAAATGTAATTTTGTTGTGCTTCAGTGTAACAACAATAAAAGGCTGATTCTGATTCTGAAAGCAGAGGCCGGAAGCACTGCTGACTTCTGGGTAGTGTAGTTTTTTTTTTTTTGACTGGCCTTACAGTATAGGCTTATTGAACAAAAACTAGAAAATAATGGCACCTGTCCAAAGTTTTGTGTTTTTATTTTTTTATTTTATGTTAGCTTTTTATCTCGTACCATGCAAGTCACAGGTGTAATATTAGAGTCGAAAATCGTTGAAAAAACGCAAAGGAGCGAGTCCGTGAAAGACGAACCGCAAAGTAGCGAGGGACATTCACAAGCTTTTTTCATTCATTCATTCAACCTTTATTTATACAGGCTTTATTTTTTACACAGAAAATGTAAAATGTTCTTCTTTTTAAAAGAGAAAAACAAAAGTTGATGCTATTTATAGATAAAAAAATCACTATTAAATTTGTTAAAGAAGCTTTTTTCTTCTTATTTAAAAAAGGTCATATGATGTATTTGACCTTCTTGCTGTTTGATGGATCAAAAATTAACTGTTTGTGCAATCAAATTGTAAATGCAAGCACTTTATTTTCCAAACATGAGTGCCCCATGCTACACTGCAGCTGTTCCACAATTGCTGGATCATTTATTCTCTTTCAGTGTTAGCCAAAAAGCAAATTACATCTCCAAAATACAGGCTCCAACTCTGTTCAGCATTTTGCCAATGGAGCAAAGTACTAAAAGGAATACTGGTTCTGTTCTGAGGAGCGTGTTTAATAATCACACAATGCAAAACACTGAAGGACAGAGTCTGAACATGCAGCTGAAATGAGAGCAAGTCATGAGTGATGTGTTGGGATGACAGCTTGGAGGAGCTTATTTAAATCTAACACTGCTGTGGACCTGCATGTCCATGAGCTGTTAGATACAGTCTTAATCACACTGATGTGTTTGTGTGTAGTTGTAGGTTTGTTGTCAAAAAAAAAAAAGACTGAATTTTAAACTTTTATGACAAAATGTTGGACGACAAATAAAACCTTTTATTAAAAGTATTTGTTAAGGCTCAGGCATTCTGTTGGGAAGGATGCATTTTCTAAACGGTGCAAATAAATGCATATTAATATGCATTTTTGTGTGTATGCATGTTCAAGTAGTGTGTACCACAACTGTGCATGACTTGTAATTTATATTACATTGTTAAGCTCCATCTCTTATGTGGTACACATTTACATTTATTAAAATCAAGAAAACAAAACGGTACAATGCAGTCACATGTGACAAACAAATGTTTTTTGTTTTTTTGTTTTCATGGGGAAATTACATATTTTTAACTTGCTGCTTCAGTTTTATAAATCTGTCATTACATCACAACAAAACATATCACATATGTATTTATGTGAAGATCAGAGGGCAGTAACAAAAATGTGTGGAAAAACATCAACACTTTTTTTATTTCATGCATTTTTGCTGCTTTGCAGATAAAACTTTAGGTTGTTTGTTGGAAATGACTCAGCTGCTTCCCCATTAAATTCTAGCTTAAAATATGTAAAAATGAGTGTTATAGTCATATTTGTGTGGCTATGGTTGAATAGCTATGGTAGCCATCTTGAATTGGGTTGAATTCAAATATTAACATGGTTTATGTGCAGAGAATTATTAAGTTTTCAGGGTTTTACTAAACTCTGTCAAATGGTTAAAAAAATACTTTTGACTGGCAGTGTAGACTCACAAAAAATTATTTCCAAAATTTATCAGCTTTTACCACACCAAGTTTTGGGTCAGTATCTTTAAAATTTGTGGAGTTATACTTTTTTGTTGTTGTTGGCTAATGTCACTAAGCTGTGGTGGCCATAAAGTTGACTCCTAAACCTGATCAGTTATAAATGTTTATCCAGTTAGTTTAATCAAAATTTGTCCAGTGGTTCATGAGATATTTTGCTAATGGTACAAATAAATTAATTCACAGATAGCTTTAACTTTGTAGAGACAAATGTATGATTTCACGTCATGCCTATTTTACCCAACAGCTCACTTTAGCACTAAGTTAAATTTGTTGTTTTTATCTTATAATGTGCTGCTGAGAAAGAATTCTGCAAAACGAATATTTAAAAAAAAAAAATTCAACCTCCAATCAGAGAAAATACTGACAAATTTTAGGTATTTAATCAAAATATAAAGAACTGTTGTGATGAATAAATTTCTTAATAATTTGCTGTTTTAAAATCCAAGTAATTACCATGAGATAATCGAGGAAAGGTGAGCTGGATGGATAGTTTCCATGGTTACAGAGTGATGCTGGGCTGGTTGTTGGGCAGCCCACTCAGCCTGTGCAATGTTCAAAGCATACTCACACACATTTAGTTATACAATACACACACTCATTCACCCACAGATGCACAGTCAGAGATATAAGCTACAGCTGGACGGAGCAACAGACAAACTGTTCCAGGTACAAAGTTGAAAAATTAAAATTATGTTAAAGATTAAAAGTTGCGCAGATCCCCAAACTGCACTAATTTAACTCCCCACAAGGACTATCTGGGTTTACACACACATACAAACTCACTCAATTATGTTGTGTGTGGAGTAGCTAGCCCACTCAGAGCGCTGCAGAGACAAAGACAGAAACAGAAATACCAAAGTAGGTTAGAGCAGAGCATTCTGGGATAGCAGGACACCCCCTGGGCTTCTGCAAGAGGCTCTTTTCTGTTCTTTTCTCCCACTTCCTGTTCCTTGCTTGGCTCTTTCTTTCACTTTTTTTACTTCATATTTACTTTCTTGCTCTATTTTATCTTTTCGGTCCAAAAGATTAGTGTTGTCTTCTTCTGGTTACTTTGCATTTTGTGTCACTTTGTTAACTTGTGTTAGTTTGCATGCACGGCAAAATTCTAGTGATGTTTAAAGCTTAGCTTCTGAATCTTTTCTACATTTTACCATCTGCTTTGTTTATGTTAATAAGCCTTTTTATTTATTTTGACAGCATCACAAAACATTCATTTAACTCATTAAAGCTGACTTTTGTTCCACTTACCATATTTTTCGGACTATAAGAGAAACTTACCATATTTTTCGGACTATACATCAATAACCTCACGCAGACTCTTCCACTCTTCCACTGGTATTTTCATCTTTAAATCACTTCTTGGTCTGCTGCCCTCATACATCGCCTCCTACATGTCTTTGCGTGAGTGCAGCTACAGCGTGCGCTCTCAGGACACGATTACCTGCAGTGTTCCGTCAGTGAGAACTGAGCTTGGCAAAAGGGCCTTCTCCTACTCTGCTCCTGCTTCCTGGAATATCTTACAAAAATATCTGAAGATCTCGACCTTAACCGGATTTAAGAATCTGTCAGCGGGTTCGGACGTTATCAATCCATACAATGGGCGTTATCATCTGTTATCATCCCCATAGTCTATCGGAGAAACTGTCCAATCTACCTCAAAGTCAAAGTCAACTTTATTGTCAAAACTGCAATATGTACAGGACATACACATGATTGAAATTGCATTTCTCTCTGTCCCTCGGTGCAACAGTAACCATTTAAACACTAAAACACTGAAACATTTAATAAACATAAGCATAAAATGAAATAATAAAAGTGTAATACTGTCCTGAGTTTTTGCATAGTAGTTTTTGCATAGTAGTAGTATGAAAGTATGAAAAGTTACACCAACACTAAAACACTAAACATTTAATAAACATAAGCATAAAATGAAATAACAAAAGTGTAATACTGTCCTGAGTTTTTTGCATAGTAGTATAAAAGTGTAAAAAGTATATCTATAAAATAAAATGAAAGTTCTGGCATTGACATTTGTAATAGAGTGACAAAGCAGCATATGAAGTTTATGTACACAGTATATGTATGAGGTAGTTGATATTGGTATAGAGGTAAAGTGGCATATGCAATAAGGCTAGTAAAAAATAATATATATATATCAGCAGTAGTGTAGATATAAAAAGTAGTGTAAATGTAAACAGTAGTAATAAATGTAAACAGTAGTAATGAATGTAAACAGTAGTAATAAATGTAAACAGTGAATGTAAACAGTAGTATGACTATAGGCAGTAATGTAATACAAACATTAGTGCAAATATAAGAAGTAGTGCAAACTGAATGAGCACATGACCGTGAGTTGAGTGAATAACCCGTTTTGATGACACAGAGTCCAGTGTTAAAATCTTTGTGTTGTGTGGTAATGTGTGAAAGTTTTTTGTGTTAAGGCAGTACAAGTGGGAGGGAGGGCAGAGCAGGCAGAGAGTTTAGCATCCTGACTGCCTGATGAACAGAGCTGTCATTTAGTCTGCTGGTTCGAGCCTGGAGACTCCTCAGTCTCCTCCCTGATGGCAGCAGGCTGAAGCAGCTGTGTAGTGGGTGTGTGGGATCACCTGCCATGCAGAGGGCTTTCCGAGTGAGGCGGTTGCTGTGTAAGTCCTGCAGTGAGGGGAAGGAGGTGCCGACAATCTTCTCAGCTGCTCTCACGATGCGCTGGAGGCTCTTGCGGCAGGATGCAGTACATGCACCAAACCACACCGTGATGCAGCTTGTCAGGACACTTTCTATGGCACCCGAAGGTGCACATGATGGGGGTTGAAGCTCCAGCCCTTTTCAGCTTACTGTCTCATTAATAGCCACTTTTACCTATTAATGAGACATGTGGCTTGCCATGTTGGTTAAGGGGGCCTCTAGCGGCTGAAAATGGTAGTGTTCAATATTTTCCATGTCAGAATGAATGAAATGGTCACATCTCAGTTAATAACTGAATTATAAATATGAGGGAAAAAAACGTATATTAGTTGCTTTGGTGTATAAGTCACAGGACGTGCAAATCTATGCAAAAATGTGCGACTTATACAGCGAAAAATACGGCAAATGAATGAAACATTTGCCTTATTAAAAAATAAAATAAAATAAAAAACAGAAATACTCTTCAGATATCTTTTTACAAGTGTTAGTTCTTGTTGATTTATGTAGTTTGTACCTTGCTTGCTGGATGTACAGTATAAATATGTGTTCACATATCATAAAAGTGTTGCATTACACAAAGTGGCAGCATGTTAGTGAGTTTGAAGGATATAACGGTGGGACATTTGGGTCAAGGTACAGCCTTGCTTTCCTCACGGGCAGACTCTGATTCGAAAAACACAACATGGCAGTACCCAAAAGACAGATGTTTTGCTTCCAGTTTTGGACAATGGAAGTTAATGAAGTGGCTTTATTCATTTTTATTTATGTCAGTGTGTCCAACAAAGCGGCAGTATAAAGTACTTATCTTAAAATTAAAATAAAGCAGTGTAAAATCAGCATCTGCTCCAAACAAGTTACCGTAATCAAAATTAAGTTGTTCCAATCTTTCTTTTCTTTCATTTGTTGACTTCATTCAGTATACAGTACTCAAGCTAAGTGATGTGGTCGTAAGTTGCACTAGGATATGCGGTTTATTTTGTACCTGCTTACACCGAAAACCATCGGCTCTACTGGTTCTGCTGCTGGGTACCTCTATTGGTCAAAATAACAATTGTGCTTTTTCCTCTTTTTTAAGCCACTTCCTCCCTTTCTCTCTTATTGTTTCTCCTTGAATGCAGATGATAGAATGTGTATTTTGTTAACACTTGTCGTCGCTTCATCTTTTTCCTTTCGTCACCACAATAAAGCCACATATGCCCAACATTACGTAGATCGTGTTGTCTTTTGTGTGTCTGAGTGTCTCTCTGTGTGAGCGTCCCAGAAAAGACGGACCTCAGGGAGTTGTGCTCTACTTTCACTCCTTTATTAATTCACCCTTGGCTCTCGCTTTGTTTGCCAAGATGGACCGGATAAAGACAGAGAAAGAAGCCGTAAGAGGAGAGGAGGGGCAAACGAGTAAATGAGTTCAAAGGAACAGTCACAACAGATGGTAAACTGATATTTGTTGATTCTTTTGTGCACACTTTTCAAAGAAACAGTACGGTATATTGAAGAGAATCAATCATCGTAATTTGTGTTTGCCTTTTCTATACAAAGAACATTTTTGGTCTTAAATGGCATCCAGTTATCACCAATCATATTTAAGAGTACATGTATTTAAAAATTTATTATTTTTGTAAGCACATGGGTTGAGAAATGTACTTTCTGGATGAAACAGTTATGTAAACCAACCCTCTGTATCTCTACATGTACTTTGGCTAGGGGTCTTTGGTTTACCAACAAACCTCACATGATCAAAAGCACCCCCATATCACTGAATGTCATTTGGATTGCTTGGACAAACACGTTCAAACAGGGGGAAACCGTTGTAACAATACTGTAGTTTGACTTGAAATGTTGCCGTGCTGATGGTTGATGATGTTAGGATTCTGTCTGAGTGTGAACCCAGTGGTATGCTGGTGAAGATTCTCAGTCGTCCAGGACATGATAAATCAAAAAGGCGTTCAATTCAAGATGGGGGGAACCCAGTGGTGCTGGAAGGCACTTGCAGGATACTATTTATTGACAAAATAACAAGTTGACGAAGCAGCAAGACTCATAGGGTGAGAGGAACAGGAACACACGGAGAGCAACAGAACCAAACGTCTTGGATGACAATACACAGACCTGGGGAACATAGAGACACAGACTTAAATACAAACGCTAACGAACAAACAATGACAAACACCTGGGGACGGATAACAGGTGGCGGAGGCAGGAGCTGATTACAAGAGGGCAGGACAGAGGACAAGAATCACACAAACACACACAGATCCTCTCAGATGAACAGCTTGAGATTCATCAAAAGATTCATTGACTGCAGCAAAATTTACA